>JAODAL010023181.1:0-63208 GCA_025379985.1 Phyllomedusa bahiana
GGAAAAACAGCAGAAAAATACTTAATTAACCCTTGGATCTAAATTGCGCAAAAAAAATGAGCTGCCAAAAATTACCAGCTTTGTATCGTGTTAAAACGACATGTATTTTACTGACCACAACAGCAGAAAAACGCGTAATTAACCTTCAGAATGAAGTATTGCTACAAGGCAAAATTTCTTTTTTGGGCGTTGAAAAAACACAGTTTTTTTTAAACTGACTACAACAGCAGAAAAACGCTTAATTAACCCTTGGATCTAAATTGCGAAAAAGAAATGAGCTGCCAAAAATTACCAGCTATGTAGCGTGTTAAAACGACGTGTATTTTACTGACCACAAGAACAGAAAAATACTTAATTAACCTTAGGATATGATTTATGCTACAGGCAATATTTTGGCGTTTTTAAAAAAAACAAACTTTCTTTTACTGACTACAATAGTACAAAGACATTTAACTAGCCCTTGGATATAAATTGCGCAAAAGACATAAGCAGCCCAAATATTAACTGGTATTTGGATTGTAAAAAAACTCTGTTTCTTTAACTGAATACAACAGCAACAACAGGCTTAGATAACCCTTGGATATTCAATGTTCTCCAGAACTGAGCAGATAGCATTAAAATGTATATGCAGCTGAATTGGACGCACAGTGGACTTCAATTCCAATACCCCACAAAATCCAAATGAGAACAGAGAAGCAGTCTCTGAGACAAGCTGTGACACCCCCCAAAAATCGCTGTATAAAAGGTCTTTCTTTTTGTGAGATCTTTTAATACTGGAGCTGGCAGCAGCTACAACACGGCACGAGAGGGGCAGTGTGAACTGCCGCGTCGCCTCTGGACTTTTTATAGTGCGGTGACGTCACAGAATCCCGCCGGTCTCTGTTTGGCTTCATCTCTGCACATGTCATTTAGGCTAATCCTTTCTTCCTCCCAGACTTCTTTGCCCCATGTAACGCCATGTGCTCGCGGCTATTTTATCAATTAAAAATACGCTTCGTTCCGGTGAATCACTCCAAACTTCAAATTCGTTCAGAATCGAAGTTTTCCTGAAATTCTAAACGAATTCCATTTCGTTAGAATCGATTCGCCCATCTTTAGGCATTTTCACACGGCATATTTGTAGGCCGTATTTTGGGGTGTAATTGCACTATAATCCAACCCGAAGTACGGCCCGCAAATACGTACTTCATAGCTCTCATTGAGAGCTCTTATTACCTGCTGCTTTCCACAGTGCATAGTACACACTGGAAGAAAAAAGTGACGTCACTTCTTACCGAATCTTTCGCACTGGGGAAAACGAGATCAATAAGGGCAGGCACAGAGTGCGTACTTCTAAAACTCCTGGCGCATAGTGGTGCACACAGTGCATGCCGGTACACGCTGTGTCATGATCATGCCCGACAGACCCCCAGCTTCGAGTTTTGGTCGCCGGCCACAGCCGTTGCGACGGAAACCGTGGTTTTTGAAATAATGCTTTGTATTCTTGGTTACCAGTGTGAACTGAGTCTTTCCTTCCTGTGTGTTTATTGATTACTGGCCAACCTCCGTGGCCAGGAATCCTCCAGCACCCCTTTTTGTTAATCTGTGTTCCTCTTTGATTGACAGCTTTGTTTCCCTATCCGGCTTTCTGTTCTTTCCACCTTACCTTGCTTGTGTTCACCAGTTCCTTTTTAAAGGGGTTTCCCCTTTTACCTGCCCCTTCCCTGTTAATTGGGCCTTTCCTATACTTTTCTTGCCTGTCTATTGTTGGTTTTTCTGGTTACCTGATTGCTTCTTCTGACTATTTTCTCCTCCTGATTTTGTACTGCGCTCCCCGCTTGTCCCAAACCTTGCTTCCTGACATTCCCTTATTGTGTTTTGTATTTGTTGTTGTGTCTTGTTTCCACGTTTCAGTTTAGTCTTCAGTCTTTGGTTGGGGCCCGCCCCTTTTTAAGGAGTGGGTACCCCCAAAAGGCAGGGACAGGGGTTGGGACCAGCTCGGGGCCCTCACTCTGTCGTGTCTTCTCTTTGGGGTCCCTGACTGGTCCCTTACATTATAACGGGCCCCATATTCCTAAACCCCCCGGCGGTTCAACATGAGCACCAAATTGTCGGCCCACTGCCCCGTCTGGACGAGTTGACAAACCCAATTTCAGGGAGGGCGGGTCTTATAAATCTAATTTCCAGCGTCTGGACCCCATAACGCCCCGGTACTGGACCTGCCACCCCCATCTGTGTCCTCCCTGCCCCTTGGTTCCTAGCACCCGTCAGAAATCAAAGATCTGCTCCCGGATCGCTTCGTGGTAATCTGACAGATTCCGGAATTTCCCGAACCCTGTCATCTATTTTTTCGCTTAACTTTTTTTCCCACTGGGCGGAAAGAGTAGCATTGTTGTGTCTCCCCTTCAGAGCCCACCCCAGGTTGGGCATTAGCGTTCCCCCAAAGCCCCTGGGGGAGTCAGTGGAAATTTTTTTTTAGCTTTTGGCCCTGTTTTGATAACCCCCAACCGTGCAACTGGGCAAATCTCAGCTGTTATCTATTAGAAAGGCCCCGTCGCCGCCAAAAAGACTACTGTTCGAGTTCCGCCAAGGGTGTACATTGACTGGGGGGGTCTGACCAAACCCTCTAAAAACCCTTTTCAGGAAGGGGGCTGTCTGATGCTGTAAAAGATTTAGGGTCAGCCACCCCCCCTTGAGACCCTAAAGACTTCTTGACTTTGCCGAAAACTATTGACGAAGACAGGGAAGCGAGGGAAACAAGGGGTTTTTTGGCTTTCGCTCAAGCAGGTTTTCCTTTTAAAACCCCCTTCTAACTTCTTGGGAGTTCTTTTTTCCATTCCCTCTCGTCTTCTAAAAGAAGCCCAGGGTTTGGGGGTTTGCATACGCTGCCACAGGAGGAGACACCGGTTAGAACGCATTGTGCCTTTTTGTGGGAAACCGGACCATTTTCTGAGAAACTCCCCGACTAGGCCCAAGTCCCCCCCGGGAAAACCAAAGGCCTGAGCAATCCCAGGAAGGTAACTGGGATTACGGGTACCTTCTAACGTTAAAAAACAAGTTTGTATTCCCAAACCCTTTTGGTTTTTTTAGTTTCCAAGAGTTTGTTGTCGAGCTTGATTGACTCAGGTGCTGCAGCAGTTTTATCAGCGGGGGCTTTGCTAAAGTTTTGGGGGTTGGGAATATTCCTTGCGTTCCCCCCTTTTCTTTTTAGTTTCATTCCCTCCCTAACTGGAGGAAGTATAAAAAAAGTATGCAGAGTCATTTTTGATGTTGGGGTTTTTGATACCGAAAAGCTTTCCTTTTTTGTCATGGAGAAAACTACTGGGATTTATTCTTGGGTTTCCCTGGCTCCGCCCCCATAATCCCCGGTTCGACTGGAAGGGCCCCCGAGTTGATAAAAAGGGGGGATCGTGTTTGGGTTTTCCATTCTAAAGGGAGGCACCATTGGTATGTGCGAATTTTACTCTGAATTTCTGAAAAGGGAATTTGTTTTAATGGCGACTTTATGGGAAGGGTGGATAAAAAGTCTCTGCACCAGCCGGATGTTTCACTAAGCCCCCTCTCCCGGGGGCAAGCTCAACATTTGCCCCGGAGCGAGAATCTATGACCGAGATATTGAGGAACCTGAAAATATTGTTTTTTTCCGGGAGTAGTTGTCGCCACCGTAATTCAGATTTTTGTCTCGATACGACACACCCAATTCTGCTCCTTCCGAGCACTCCCCTTTGCTGTGATGATGGTTTCCACCTACTTATTCCGCCGTTTCAGGTTGTGAAACAAATTGAATCCGCCAGTAAACACGGGCCCGTCTGGGCTAGGATCATAAGCTCTAAAAAAAAGCCCAACTAAAACAAATCGATAAAAAACATGACTCAACCAAAAGGCTCTGTATTCGAGTCCCAGTAGAAAAATTACTCCCCAAGTGGGAAAAGGGGGGGAAATTCACAAACCCACCCCGTAAACCTGGGGGTCGTGGAGGGTCCGGTGGCCCCCCCTAGAGGGGGGGTACTGTCATGATCTTTCCCCCCAACCCCCGCTTCGGTTCTGGTCGCCGGCCACGGCGTTTCGACGGAAACCGGTTTTTGACATAATGCTTTGTATTCTTGGTTACCCGTGTGAACTGGTCTTTCCTTCCCGTGTGTTTATTGATTATTTGCCAACGCCCTTTGGCCCGGAATCCCCCGACCCTTTTAGTTAAACTTTTCCTCTTTGATTGCAGCTTTGTTTCCCCTTTGGCTTTTGTTCTTTCCACCTATCACCCTGTCTGTTTTCACCAGTTCCCTATTTTAAGGGGTTCCCCTTTCCTGTCCCTGTGCCCGTTAATGGGCTTTCCCATACTTTCTGCTTGCCTGTTATTGTTGGGTTTTCTGGTTACCTGACTCTGCTTTGGTTCTGGGCTTTTTCTCCTCCTGATTTTGTACTGCCTGCCGCTTGTGCCAACCTTGTTGCCCGACATTCCCTTTTGTGTTTTTTATTTGTTTGTCTGTGTCTTGGGGTTTTCCCGTATTTAGTGTATCTTTAGTCTTTGGTTGGGGCCCACCCCTTTTTAAGCAGTCGGGTACCCCCAAAAAACAGGGACGGGGTTGGGGACCAGCGTCAGGGCCTCACTCTGCTTTGTCTTCTCGTTGTCCCTGACTGGTCCCTTAAAACGCTTGGGGTTTCTTTATGTGAAAAAAGCCCTTATTTGTATGATGTTAATGCTAGAAATCACCATTTTTCCAAAACAAAAAAAATGGTGAGTGGTTTAACACTTTTTTTTTTTTTGCATTTGTGCAATCTCCCCTGTATGGCATTGTTACTTTTCTGCATACTGGTGTGTACAAGTATTTATACAATTTGCAATTTATTACTAGGCCGTTGTCCCCCTAGTGGATTGGTGTATGAGCAACTGACAATCAGTGAGCTGAACCTGTTAAGTATCTCCCATTTAGTACTGGGGCTTGTATGGTCGCCTGCTGGGAATAATCAATTGTTCAGCCATTGAGCTGTAGGTATGTCCCTGTGTCTGTGTTTTTAAGAAAAAATGTTCTATTTTTCTGTATTTTTTTCCATTAAAATGACAGACACCACAAGAGAAACCGGGTTGGACCCATTGTAGTCAATGGGGTCCATCATATTCCAGTTGTATCCATCGTTAAATGAGTCTGGTTTCAATTGTGCAGCAAGGCGAAAATGGAACTAGACCTTAAATTGATCAACTAATTTTTATACTCATCAGCAGACAAATTTCAGACAAAAAAATGGATTCATTTTTAACAAAAACACATATACTAAAAAAGTACCTATATTTTAAAAAGATCTGCACAACAGATTCATAAAAAATTGAAGATTGCAATTCTGTAGGTCGTGCATTTTGAACAGAAATCCAAACACTGGGGAGACATGTATGATAGGGTTTTTCACACTTTTGTAGCGTATAATGCGCCAAAGTGAGCCGGCTACGATGTCTAATGTGCCTAATGAATGTGTTATTCGCATTGTTCATAAGACTCAAGATTTTCTAATGAGCCTAAAATGAGGGGGCATTCTGGAGGCGTGTCGCACTTACACTTGTAATTTTAGACACATATATGAATGTGATTCGGCAAAACTAGACGCATTACTGCTTGAACAGGCAGACCTATTCCAATGTGGTCTGCCTGACCCTGAGGAGTCTAAGTGGACCTAGATTTGCTGTTAGGGAAAAAATGTCCCTTATTTCTCCACTTATACCAGTAATTTATGATAATTATCAAACTATGTAAAATTAAATTATTTATATTTAATAAAAAATTTTATCATAATATTAAAATAAAATATGTAATATCCCAAAAATATAAAAATATCTTCTATAAAATATATTTAAATTTAATCGAATCTAAAACTAGTTGTTTTGATGTTGTTGTTCAGATTTTACAATTTTTAATTTTTACTACATTAAATTTGAAATTTGTTTTTGCTGCTCTCACCCTTTATTCTACATACAGCAAGAGCCAGCACACCACAGTTCTTGCTGGGACCTGTGGTCCACCAAGCAAGATCAGTACCATAGTTTCTTTTCAATGACATGCTATTCTTATGACTTTTCTTTTATTTTCAACCCATCTATAACCTTTCTACATGTTAGGTGCATTACTAATGCGCCTACATTTTGCATTGCGCCTAAAACACACTTTCATATATTCAGACGCATTATACACTGAAAAAGAGACTCAACAATTCACTTTGAAGTGCCTTGCTTCATACATGTCTCTCTAGGTGTGAACTAAGCCTTATATGTGCTTATTACATTATATGTTACACTAATACATTTATTAGATTATTTTGCTCTGTATGCATGTCTATTTGAATCCAATAGTACAGCGTTCTTTTTATAAAATGTTATTTTTACAAATAAAAAAGTGAGTCCAAAACAGAGGTGTTCCCTAGATTAGAAAACCATATAATTACCACAATCTGTATGGTTGTCACTAGAGATGAGCAAATTTCTCACAAATTCGATTCAGTTGATTAGCCAAATTTTTCCCAAAAAATAGTTTCGACCCGAATTTATTTGCGACAAATCGCGTTAGAAAACAGCTATTTCATGGCTGCAGAGAGGCTGTATGGTGTTGTAGAACATTGTGCCATGCTGAAATATGCATAGGGTGCGTGGTTTGGTTTTGAAACAATACTGTGATTTAGTATGACATGCAGATGACAGGCAACGCTCTTAGAATCGCTTCACACTTCACTTATCTGAGCAGTTACAGGGTCAGAACTGACCAAATAACTGAAGTGGGAATGCAGCCTGACAGGATAATGTCAGCGCCAGCTAGAAAGAACCGAGCTAAGGGCCAAGATCCCACTATAGCGTCAAAGAGCACACTCCTTTTACACCGTCATCAGATGATTTCACAGATTCACAACCTGTTCTGTTAAACATTGATACATGTAGAGCCCCCACTCCTGAAAGAGCGGAGATGGTGTCAGCAGTAATTTTGTCAAATAACTTATTTGTCTAGAAAAAACTTTAGACAAAATATAATACAGTTTGTATTGTTGTCATAAACACACGTCTCCATTACAGGTAGGTTACTACTGTGGGATATTGTTCTCTGCGAGTTACTTTTCACTTATAAGGTGAAATTCAGCATGTGTATTTGTCATATACACACATCTACATTAAACAGAGTTTGTTGTAAATTTTTGATTAAACAGTATGTCAGACAGAGAAGTGGCAGGCCCTTCACATGAGAGGGGCAATGGCACAAATGTTCTTGGAGCAGGAACAGGTCGAAGCACAGTAAGGGTATGTGGCAGCAGGGGTGACTCAGCAATGCCAGAGCTACCGGTGTCATCTAGCTCCAGCAGTCAGTCACTGAGACGATTGCCAAGAGACAGCAGTATGCGTCTAGCCATCCTAGGGTACAGAAGCTGACCGTGCTACTGTCCAAGTTGGTTGTACTGCAGTTCCTCCCTATTCAAGTGGTGAACTCTTCACTGTTTAGAGAACTGATTGCTTATGCCGAGCCGAGGTGGAGAGTCCCAAGCCATCATTTATTACCAGTCCTGCACAAATATATAGAAGAGAAGGTGGGAAAGTCCTTGAGCCTGTCGGTGTCTTCCAAAGTACACGACAGCTCGGACGTGTGGAGCTGTAACTACAGTCAGAGACAGCACATGTCTTTTACGGCCCACTGGGTGAATGTGCTTCCTGCCGAGCCACACCAGCAACTTGGACAGGAGATTTCTCCTCCACGTTGTCCAACTGCTGATCCTGCGCCAATGTCCTCCACCTCCAACACCTCAGCCTCCACTGCAGCGACAAGTCTTAGTGCTCCTCCAGCATACCACATGTACATGGTATGGCGGTGTCATGGAGTTCTACACCTGATGTGCCTGGGCGAACGAAGTAACACAGGGGATGAACTGCGCCGTGTCATTAAAGACAAAATTGATTCCTGGCTTTCTCCATGACAATTGAAAATCGGAACCATAGTGACAGACAATGGAAAGAACATGGTGTCCGCGCTGCAACGAGGAGGGCTGAGCCATGCGCCCTGCATGGCGCATGTATTTAATCTGGATTAGAGATGGGCGAACTTCTCAAAAATTTGGTTCGGTCACTTCACCGAATTTCCGGACAAAAAAAAATTCGGTCCGAATTACTTCGGCACAAATTGCGTTAAAAAACAGCTATTTCCAGGCTGCACAGAGCCTCAGGGTGGCTGTAGAACGTGTGCCATGCTTAAATATGCAGGGGGAGCTTGGTTTTTGGTCTTCATACAATGTTCTGTTTTAGTATGACAGCACATGATTTGCCCGCTCTTAGAATCGCTTCACTATAAAATTCCCTGGGCACTTAAGAGGGCAAAACTGACCAAAAAACTGAAGCGGGAATGTTGCCTGATAAAGTCATGCCAGCGAAAGCTGGAAAAAAACAAGCTGAGAGCTCAGGTGGCAACTTTAGTGACAGAGTATGGAAGTGACGGCGACAGCCACAGCAGCATGAGGTCAGACAGTGGCACAATGACATTCTGGAGGTGGCAAAAACAAGAGTAGGCCACAGAGTGCACAATGACACAGGTGAAGGGCACGGCAGCAGCAGCATGAGGTCAGAAAGTGGTACAATGACATTCTGGAGGTGGCAAAAACAGGAGTAGGCCACAGAGTGGCACAATGATACAGTGTGGATGTCACAGCACCAGAAACAGCAGCAGCAGCATGAGGTCATAGAGTGGCACATTGCTTGAAATAGAGCAGTCTCAGCAGCAAGTAACAATAAACTCCAAAAAATGAATGAGTGCACGCCTAAATGACCAGGATCCAGGTCAAACCATGAGTAATGAAAAAAGTAGAAAAGGCAGCACTTTCAAAAAAAGTGAGAGATTTATTGAACCCAACACAGCAACGTTTCAGCCTCACCAGGGCTTTTTTTCAAGCTACACACATAGTGCCATCTGGTGGTTTTATATAGGGGAAAAAAACGTGAAAATCAACCCAATAAAGTAATACAATATAAAAAAATAAAATGTGATTTCAGATAAAAGAGTAGTGTATACATAATCAATTGTATATATAATCATCTCCATAAAAGTGAAATTAAAATGTATATATATCAATATGCAATACACCATGATACATTTGAAAACCAAATTATTTACATCATAATGATATAATGGACACACAAGTAAATAGTAATATAGGCTTGATGAAAAGCAAAAGAATCCTAAAGAGAGACT
This sequence comes from Phyllomedusa bahiana, assembly GCA_025379985.1. Lineage (NCBI taxonomy): Eukaryota > Metazoa > Chordata > Amphibia > Anura > Hylidae > Phyllomedusa > Phyllomedusa bahiana. The sequence goes on from JAODAL010023181.1 coordinate 9,183, forward strand.
CACTGGATGGAGCTGACATGCATCAATTTCCTTCGGCGCTCACAAGATGGACTGCCGCATGTGCTGCACAGGAACAAATCGGCACCAGCGCTTAGGAGTCTAAAAAACTCCAATGTAAATGTGAAGGGGCTCCAGACTAAAATCCGCGCATGCACAAATGAGAACAAAGCCGCGAAGTCACCGCGGCCTGTAATCAAGGGGCAATACACGGAAGCGTTTCGCAATAATAATAAAGCAAAGAAGAACTTTCATAAGGGCTTTTTAGCCAAATCTTCAGGGGTCATATTAATAGGAGTAAAATTTGCTTAATCAAACAACCTAAAATGTATCACCACCCAAGAAAACATTTATCCTCAATGAGAAAAATGATCCTCAGAGTGGGGCCAAATAAGAGGGATATCGAAACCTGACACCGCCAATATGGCCACAGAACATCCAGGTATATTGAGCGCAACGTTCAAATAAAACAGCGCTAAAGCACTCCCTAGACCCAAAGGAACAAAAAAACAAAAAAAAACAAAAAAAAACAAAAAAAACAAAACCAACAACAAAAACAAGCATAATGATAATAGAAGCTGCTGTTGTAAATATCCATCTAGTGTTGTAGAGAAAAAACGAGGAGGCTGCAGCAGTCATCAATCCAATCCAGATGTGTCAACTCCAGTAAGGTGGGTATTTTAATTTCTATAATACAAAATAAACAAAAATTAAAATGGAATAAAAACAATTCAAAGTATATATATACACTCACCGGCCACTTTATTAGGTACACCATGCTAGTAACGGGTTGGACCCCCTTTTGCCTTCAGAACTGCCTCAATTCTTCGTGGCATAGATTCCACAAGGTGTTGCCAACGATGCTCAATATGGTAACCAAGGGGCCCAAAGAGTGCCAAGAAAATATTTTCCCCACGCCAAGACCCCCACCACCACCAGCCCGACCGTTGATACAAGGCAGGATTGATCCATGCTTTCATGTTGTTGACGCCCAAATTCTGACCTACCATCCGAATGTCGCAGCAGAAATCGAGACTCATCAGACCAGGCAACGTTTTTTCCAATCTTTTACTGTCCAATTTCGATTGACTTGGGCAAATTTGGAGCCTCAGTTCCTGTTCTAAACTGAATAGGAGTTGGCACCCGGTGTGGTCTTCTGCTGCTGTAACCCATCTGCCTCAAAGTTCGCCGTACTGTGCGTTCAGAGATGCTTCTTCTGCCTACCTTGGTTGTAACGGGTGGCGAATTGAGTCACTGTTGCCTTTCTATCAGCTCGAACCAGTCTGCCCATTCTCCTTTGACCTCTGGCATCAACAAGGCATTTCCGCCCACAGGACTGCCGCTCATTGGATGTTTTTTCTTTTTCGGACCATTCTCGTAAACCCTAGAGATGGTTGTGCGTGAAAATCCCAGGAGTCAGCAGTTTCTGAAATACTCAGGAAACCACCCTTCTGGCACCAACAACCATGCCACGTTCAAAGGCACTCAAATCACCTTTCTTCCCATACTGATGCTCGGTTTGAACTGCAGGAGATTGTCTTGACCATGTCTACATGTCTAAATGCACTGAGTTGCCACCATGTGATTGGCTGATTAGAAATTAAGTGTTAACGAGCAGTTGGACAGGTGTACCTAATAAAGTGGCCGGTGAGTGTATATACCAGCACTATTTTGTGCTATCATATCAAAAGAAAAAGTTGACAGATAAACAAGGCATTCCATGGTAATAAATCAAACAAAATTTAGCGACACATTTGGGGAATAATTTGAATTCTAAATTAAGGCCATTTTGGGGTGAAGAGAAATTTTAATCTGTGAATCCATTCTAACTCCCTTCTTTTCAATAAGAGACCCCTATCGCCCCCATGCTTACTGATGGGAATATGATCAATAATGTAAAACCTTAATTCCTCAATTTTATGTTTGTAATCATGAAAATGTTTCGGAACTGGAAGTTCAGTTTTACCTGTACGGATGGTAGATATATGTGTTACCAATCCTCACCCTGCACTCCTTAGTTTGTCTCTCCCCAGTATAAAAGTCCACTTGGGCAAATCAAGACATAAATAACATAACGACTTCGACAAGTCAAAAAATGATTAATTGTATACGTTTTTTGTGAAAATGGATGAACCCAAAAACACTACTTTTGATCAGGAGTTTACAAACATGGCCAATTCAAACAAGGAAAGCAACCAGTTTTTAAAGGTCTAAATCGTTGTTGGCTCTCATTAATATCACTTTTGACCTCAGAGGACACTAATATGTCTTTAAAATTTTTATTTTTCCTAAAAGCCATACGTGGAAAAATTTTAAATTCAGGAACAAGGGGAAAATTATCCCTAAGTAAATACCATTCCCTTTGAACTATATTCTTAATTTTGTTGTACAAATTTGAAAAAGTTGAGACAAAAGTCATACGTGGAGCTTTCTTAGAGGATATATTGGTAGTTGCTACTCCCGGACTAGGACTCTCCAATTTTTGACGCTGCTGAATAATAATTCCCACTTTTTTTGAAAGTGCTGCCTTTTCTACTTTTTTGAATTAGAGTGGCACAATGACAGAGTGTGGAGGTGGGTGGCAATACCAGTCCCTGGTAAAGATAGTTGGTGGCAGATGGAGAAATTGTCAGCAGATGTGTGTCATCAGGCGGGTGGCGGCATCAGAAAAAGTGGCTTTAAGGCAGGTAGTTTGAACCCAGACTCATTTTCTCACAGTTTGGGTGAGGCGTCATGGCTGATGTAGTCTGACGCCTAAGGCATGGTGTGTGGAAAATCTGGCCATCCAACGCCTGATTTATCTTGACAAAGGTCAGTCGTTCCACATTTCCCGTGGACAAGTGGGTTCTCCTTGGGGTAACGATGGCCCCCGCCGCACTGAACACCCGCTCTGATGCCACACTACTGGCCGGGCAGGACAGCTTCTCCACTGCAAACTCGGCAAGTTGCGGCCACACATCCAGTTTTGCTGCCCATTAGTCCAACGGATCTTATAACTGGGATGTCAGAGTGCTGTCCAAGTAGGCCACCACCTGTTGGTTCAGGGACTGCTCCAGGTCCTGCTGCTGGCGACTACCCTCCTCACTAGGCGGGTGAAGGAAGCTGCTCATCAGTGACTCCAGACTTAGGTCACTGCTGATGGAGCTGGTACTGCTCCTACTCCACCACCTTCCCCCAGCAGCCGCGGCAATAGTACGTGAGCGCTGAGGAACCCCCCGGTCAGACCTGTCAGAGGAGGGACGATGCCGCACATAGGCAGCGGCCAACTGACTACGGAGGATTTCCCTATAGCATTTGAGTTTGTCCTCCCTCTCAGTAGCTGGGAAAAAGGCTCCCATTTTGGACCGGTAGTGAGGGTCCAATAGGGTGGAGAGCCAGAAATCATCCCTCTGCCGGATGCTGACTATTCGGCTATCACTAGCCAGGCAAATCAGCATGCTGCGGGCCATCTGTACAAGTGACTCCGAGGGGCTCCCTGCCTCCATCTCCACTGTATACTGCCACGGTGCTTGGGGGTCATCTGCCTCGTCTTCCTCATCTCCATCTACCTCCTCCAGCTGCTCCTGCTCCTCCTCTCTTGTCACCTGGGTAGAAAATCCACTCATTTCACCAGACAATGCTTCTGCTCCAATGTCCTCCTCCTCCTCCATTTCAATCCCCACCGGACTCATGTGGCCGCGAGATGTAGTCGCCACATCTCCAGTCCCCTGCCCAGACAGATTTTTCAGCATCTGTTCCAGGACATGAAGCAGTGGAATGACGTTATTCATCCCGTATTCCTGGCGACTGACAAATAATGTCGTCTCCTCGAATGGCCTCAATAAACGGCAGGTGTCACGCATGAGCTGCCACTGGCTGACATCAAAGTTACACAGGGGAGTACTCCTGTCCGCCTGGATCATCAAAAAATCGTTAATGGCCTTTCTCTGTTCATACAGTCGGTCCAACACGTGCAGGCTGGAATTCCAACGGGTGGAAACATCGTATATCAGAGTGTGTTGGGGGAGGCCGTTCTGCCGCAGCAATTCGAGGAGGGTGTTCCTGGCTTTGTAGGAATGGATGAAGTGCATGCACAGTTTCTGGGCCATTTTCAGAATCTTCTGAAGATCGGTGGAAGACTTCAGGAACCTTTTCACAACCAGATTGAACACATGCGTCATGCAGGGCACGTGGACCATCCCTCCTCGGTGCAGCGCGGACACCATTTTCCTCCCATTGTCCGTCACCATGGTTCCGATTTTCAGTTGGCGCGGAGAAAGCTACACATCGATTTCTTGCTGCATGACGCGGAGCAGTTGCTCCCCTGTGTGACTTAGTTCGCCGAGGCAAGCCTGGTGTAGAACTGCGTGACACTGCTGTGCCTTACACATGTGGTATGATGGAGCAGTACTTGTGGAGGCTGAGATGGTGCTGGTGCTGGAGAAGGAGGAGGCGGACATTGGCGCAGGAGCCGCAGTTTGACAACGTGGAGGAGAAAGCGGCGTCTCCTGTCCAAGTTGTTGGTGTGCCTGGGCAGGAAGCACATTCACCCAGTGGGCCATAAAGGACATGTACTGGCCCTGACCGAAGTTACAGCTCCAGACGTCTGTGCTACCGTGCACCTTGGAACAAACCGATAAGCTCAAGGACTGGCCCAATTTCTGTTCTACATATTTATGAAGTGCTGGTACTGCCTTTTTGGAAAAGAAATTACGGCTTGGAACTCTCCATCTCGGCTCAGCACAAGCCATTAGTTCTCTGAACGGTGCAGAGTCCACCATTTGGAAAGGGAGGGACTGAAGTACCAACAAATTGGACAGGAGCACGGTCAGCTGCTGCACCTTAGGATGGTTGGACGCATACTGTTGTCTCTTTGCAATCGCCTCGCTGAACGACTGCTGGCGCCATGAGTAGCGAAGAGCAGGAGCATCTGGACCGGGAGATGATGGCAAAAAGAAACAGCTCCCTTCTGCAGAGGTGGTGGAGCCTTGACTGGCTGCAATGGCATGTGTGCCGCTGCTGCGGTGGCAGGATGGACCACCACATCGAGCCACGTTTCTCCCAAGCCACCGGATGGTGACGCTGCATGTATTGACGCAGGGCCGTGGTGCCAACGTTAGCTCCCTGGCCACGCTTCACTTTCTGCCCACAGATTCTACATATACCCATATTCGGCTCCTCTGGTGTCTTAGCAAAGAACTGCCACACCGCCGAGTAGCTGATTTTACAGCTAACACTCCGCACTGATTGACTACTAACCCCCCCACTGTCTCGCGGGACCCCCCCGTGCCGCAAACTTTTTTGGAGCCGAAGCGGGTTTTCTACCCCGGGGGCCGTTGGGGCTTCCAAACCCACCCCTCCCGCAAACCCCTGCTGACTAAACGGGCCACAAAACCCCAAATTCTTTTGGCTCGCCCTGCCTAAAATGCCAACCCTGAGGGCCCCCCTTTCTCTCCTGACTTTTTAATGAAGCCCTTCCCTTCACCCCGGCTCCCCAAGTGCGGTCGGCTACATCACATCTATTTGTTTAAAATTCACGCTGTCCTCACCCACCCGGTCTTGGTATGCAAGGCTGACCCCTCACAACTAGTTTTGACCCGTTTTAAAATCAAAAAAGTTTGGAAATGGGCAAGGTTTTTAATGGTATCAAAATTTTTTAGATCATCGAAAATTAAGGCAAAAATTTTTTTGAGCAAAAATTTTTAAAGGGATCACCCCAAATTTTCTTTTGGCGTTTCCCCTTTTTTTTTGGGGGCGGCCACAAATCAGATAACAGAATAAAGCAGGGTGAATGGGGTGTGCGACTCAAAACTGGGGTTTGGTATATTTTGCGATTGGTTTGGAAAAATCACATGACCCTTTAAAAACAAAAGAACAGCTTTTTCCTTTTCGCCCTCAGTGTCCCCCCAAGAGTATGGGGGACGTGGGGCCTCGGGCCTGTGGCCAAACAGCCCCACAAAAATTTTTCTATTTCTGACAGAAAAACCCTCTACTATAAGCGGGAAAAACCCCTTACAATTTAGTTAGATTAGAGATTGGAAGATTTTTAGAAAGTTTGGTAGAAAATTTTAAAAGGAGCACCCAACCCCTTAACCAGGGGGGAGGACGGGGGGGGGGGGGGGGGGGTTGGGGGGGGCGAACACAAACAAGCTCTATAAAAGAACACTGGATAAAGTCTAAAACCAAGTTTTTAGTGTAACTTTTGCACTGCAAAAATCTTTATTATTAACTTTTTTGCTATTGAAAAATTTCCCCGGATTTTTGGGCAGCCCGCCCAAAAAATTGGGAAAAACAAAAATCTTTCTAGTAACTGAAAGGTCCCTTTTTGGGGAAAAAAACTCCATTTTTAAATTATCATAAACTTTTCGGGAAAAGGTGTTAAATTTTTCAATTTTACCCAAAATTCCACCTTTTTTCAAAAATCCCCCTTTGGCACAAAAAATCAAAAAGCAATTTTATAGTCACCACAGGTGAATTGAAATTTTTAAAAAAATACCGTGTTTTAAACAAAAACCCTAACAGATACGTGTTTTTTTTGTTTTGGGCGCACCCCCAGCTTTTTTCTTTGGGCCCGCAGCTTCACGTAAATCAGAACAGCAATTTTATAGCCCCCAACATTTTAAATTTTAAAAAAGGTGCAAAAAAAAAATTGGATTTTTATACGAAAACTAACAGATCGTTTTTTTTTTTTACTTTGGGCGCACTACATTTTTGTTCATTTACCCCAGCTTGAAATGAAAATCTGAAAACAGCAATTTATAACCCGCCACGGGGAAAAATAAAAAGGGTGCAAAAAATACTTTTTTTTTCCCCGCAAAAAAATTTCAGATACCGTTATTTTAAATTTTGGCGACTACAGCTTTTTTATTTAACGCAGCTTGCCCCTTAAAACGAAAAAAGAAATTTTAAAATTTCAACCAGGGGTGAACTAAAAGGTCCCAAAAAATACATTTTTTTATCCAAAACTTTTTCAGAAACGTTTTTTTTTTGACTTTGGCGAAAAACCCAAAGCTTTTGTTAAATTGACGCAGCTTGCCCCGAAAATCTTAAAACAGAAATTTTTTTAATAAGTCACCACGGGTTTAAATTAAAAAGGTGCAAAAAATCCCGGGGGAAAATTAAAAACGAAAACAAAACAGATACGTGTTTTTTGCCCTTTGGGGCGCACTAAAAACCCCCCCTTTGTTTTTGGGACGGGCAGCTTCCCACGAAATCTAAAAAACAAAAAAATTTTATAGCCCACCACGGGGTGAATTGAAAGGTCCCAAAAAAATACCGTGTATTAAAACGAAAACATAACAGAAAAACCGTGTTTTTTTGCTTTTTTAAAATACCCCCCCCCAGATTTGTTGAAAGACCCCTTGCAGTTAAATTTTAATCCAAAAAATTTTTTTTTTGATTAGGGGGAAATTTGAGAAAACCGTGTTTTGCCGTCTTTTAATAAGAATTTTCCCAAAAAAAACTTTTTGGGGGTACCTTCAAAAAATTTTTAAAAATATTTCGGGAACAGGGAGCAAAATTCAGGTGGTAAGCGAGAAAAGGGAGGGGGTGGGCCCCATGGGGGTTTAGAGGTACGAGGGGAAAGGTGCTCCTTTCCAGTGTTTGGCGACAACACCATCCCAGCGGATCGTCAGTTGCAGGACCCAAGGCCTGTCTTTCGCGGGTCGGGGCCCTGTGAACCCAAGAACCCGAACAGGGGTCGCCAACCGCCTTCAGGGGTTAAGGGCAACCCCCCCCAAACCCCAAAGCAGTTTTTAAACCCCCCCGTCCTCCCCCATTTCACGGCCCAAAAAATGCGACACCCAGCATAACAGCATCCGCCCCCCATGAAGCAGTCCCAAAAAGCAACTCGTGTACCCACCACTGTATAAACCCATTTTTTTTTAAACCTCTTTTGATGAAAAAAAAGGGCGGTTGGGCCCAAAGGGCATGTTAAAAAAAAAGAGGAGGGATTTAGCCCTGCTCTGCGGCCCCGGGTTACGGATCCCAAACCAGGGGGAGGAGAAGGAACCGGGTAAAATGGGCCCCAAAAAACCCCGGGGTGGTCGACAACGCCTTCGGGCCCCTTTTGCTTTTAGCCCCCCAGCTTCTGGATGCAGAAAGTCGGGACGACCAAGTCACCTGGGTTGATGAGATAAACTTTTGGGGATCCATCAGGTTTTTTTCCCCGCAAATTTGGGTTGCGAGCGGTTCATCAAAAACCAGGAGAAGACCCATGGGTAGTGGGCAATAAAGGGGCCCGCCACAAAAAGGGAGAGGGGGGTTTGCAGAAGTCCGCTGAATGAAACCCCCCAGCCAAAGGTTTAGCGGGAAACCCCCCGCCCCCCTGCTTATCGCCGTCAAAAAGGGCCCGGGGCCCCTCAAGCCCTTGGGCCTTTTTTTGGGCAAGCCCCCTGATTCCCCACCGGATGTCAAAAAGCCCCTTTTTTCGAAAAAGCATAATAGAGGGAAGAACCCTAAGGGTTAACCACCACCAACTGTCTAGCCCATGCAGCAAATGCATGAGTTTAAATGGGGGGGAAAACCCGGGCCAAAAAACCAGACCGACACCGGGGCCCCTCCCCCCTGTTTACACCCTCTGTCTCCCCCCTCCTCCTCCTCCGCCACCAAACCAAACTTCCGCAAACTGCCCCTGTCTCTCAGAGTCATGATCAGGGGTCCCCTCCACTTCAGCCCCCACCCTCGCCCAAATACCACCAGCACCCCCCCAAGACCCACCCTACCCCCCCTCCTTCCGCCATTTGACGACCCGCACACCGTTACACGGCCAGTCTAGCAGCCACCTTCTGTCTTTCCAGGTTTGGGGGGGCAGAAAAACACTTTAAACCCCCAAAACCTCCCAAAGCCAAAACCAAAAAGGGCGACATTGCCAGGGGTTTTTTGGGCCCGGAAATGGTACCTTTTTCCCTTGGTGGACACAGAAAGGGTTCCGCCACGCAATTTCCCCTTTTTCCCCCCGCCCCCCAAAACCAATGCCGAGCAGGCATTTCTTTGCCAGGAAAAACCGTCCCTGGGGCCCCGGGCCCGCCCCGTGTACTAAAATTTTTAAGCGCTTGTCTGCATCGGGCAGGAAAAGGTCCACTGACCACCGACACAAGGGGCAAGTAAGCACGGCCCCAAAAGGGGCCCCAATTCTCTGTGACAGCCCCTGAGTGAGCTGGGTGGATGTCTTTTTGGGGGGGGACGGTTTGGGCCCGGCTCGGCCAAAGCTCTTTAAAACCGCAGGGATGGTGCAGGGGTCCTTCCCCCAAAGGGCCCCCCGGTGGCATTTCCCCTTCCCAAAAGAAACCAAGGGCCTTTTTTAAATTAATCTGTTTTTGGAAACATCCCCCCACAGGTCAGGGGGCTGTGGAAAGGCTCCCGCAACGAGACCGAGCGCTTGGGGGGTGACAAAACCCTTGGGGCCAGGGAAGGGGGAATGGGGGAAAACGTGCGAAATCGCTGGCCACCCTTTGATCGGTAAGGGAGGGGCCATCCCTAGCCGGCACCTGTCATGAACCCGGTCGGCCAGAAATTTCCCAAAAGCTAAACCCGGTCGGGACTGCCTTTCTGAACAAGGGTCAGGTCTGAAATTCGCACTTCCCCCCCGTTCGCAAAACCCCCTTCCCCCCGCCTGGCTCGTTTCAGCGTCAGCTCGGCCTTCCCCGTCAACCGTCTCCCTTTGTTTTACGTGGCAACACCCTGGGAAATTCCAAAACCCCCCACATGCTCCACGATTGTGGCAGCAGCGCAAAAGCCAAACCATACGAAGTGACACATTTCCGACAAGCAACCCGGGGTGGGCCTCGGGTTTTTAGCCACCAGAGTGGGGGCAGGTTGAAAGAAACTCTTTCACCCTCCTTTCCATTTTTGAAGAAACCACCAAAAGGTCATGCGGGGCAATGCCCGCCCAAAATGGCAAAAATTGGGGGTGATCTTTGTTTTTGGAAACGATCCCTTGGACACTCTGAAACAACAGGTCCCCCCCAGCGCCGGAGGAAAATGGACCAGGAAAGCGGAAACGGAGGGCCCTTTTCCCTCCGTCAAATCCACAAGGCCCGACAGTTTCAAAATTTCATCGGGCCCTTTAAATTTGGCAGTGGGTTTAGGTCCAGAGGCTAGTGCAAAATTTGCGCATCAGCTCTCAGGGGGCCCCATTCGGCAAAGGTCAGGGGTGTGTTTTGAAGCCTGGGCCCGGGGGCAGCAGAGAGGGGAGGAGGAGGAGGTTTTTCCTAGACAAACCGGGGTACCGACCCCCCGCCTTTGGGAAAAAGGGTTTTTCCCCGAATTTTTAGGCCGGCCCGGGGGAAAAATTTAGAAAAAAAAGTTATGGGTAAATGCCCCCCCCGCCCCAGAGGCTTGGGAAATCCGGCTCCCCTCCCTCACATGAGGCTTGGGTGCTCCATTTTTCCCCCAACCAAAAACCCCGGGATTATGGGGCCCTCAAAATTAACAACAATTTTCTGGGGGGGCCACCCTCCCCGAACCCCCCGGGGGAAAAAACAAAACTCAGCACTTTCCTTTCCCCCCACCCAAAAAGAAAAGTAAAAAAGCAGAAATGGGGGGGCCTTGCGATTGATCAACGGAAAACATCTGTTGCGCGCCCTTTACGACTTAAAAAGTCACGGTGGAACAAAGCCACGACGGACAGCAGTAAGTGGCCAAAATACCGTAGGGGGCCAAACAGCAGCACCGCCCCGGCAATGGGGGAGAAGCCTAATGGGGACCCTCTGGCAAAACTTTTTTTTACCACCTTTACCCCAAAGGGAAAGCAAGGCAGGGGACACATACCAAAACACCCAAACCAGCTTAAAAACATGGTGACGACTATCTGCGCCCCAAAAAACCGGATGTTTTTGGGAGTGTTTTCCGGGCCCAATAGAAATTTTTGGGTAAAACCAAAATGGACAAAAAGGGCCCAAACTGGCTTTCCCCCGCCCTAAGGTTTTTTTCCTGCCCCCAACCAGGGGTCATATCTGACGGGAAAACCCTTTACACAGCCGGAGGGGGCATTACAGACAAACGCATCCGGCTTTTCCCAAGAAAATGTGGGTCCGTTTTACTTTCCCTCAAAGATGAATCAGGCCCCTGGGTTTTCTGCTGATGTTTTTTGGGCCCCAATTTTCCGAGGTCACCGATTAGTTTTTGGGCTACTTCACATTCCCTCCAAAAAAGAAATAGTCCTCTTGAAAAAATTATTTTTAAAAAGTCATTTTTCTTCTGGGAATTTTTTTTCTCAGTTTTCCCAAAATTTTATTTTGCTGGTTTTTGCTGGGGGGAGACTGTAAAAACAACCCAAGGGTTTTCATTTACAAAACCATATTCCATTTACTCCCCTTCAAACTTTGAGAATTTTTCGCATTGTCAAAGGGTTTTGGGGGCATGTTTTCCTCAAACAATTTTTTAAACAGTGGCTTTAGAAGTCATATTTATAATTTTTTGGGGGGGATTTGCTGTGAGATAAAGGGTATAATCATGGTCCTTTAGGAAAAGAAATTTGGGTTCTAAGTGGGATTTTTCCCTCCCCAATTTTTAAAAAAAGTGGCTGAGAAATCAAAATTTTTTAATTTTTTTGGGGCAAAGCTGCTTTTGGGAAAAGCGCAATACTACAAGGGCCATTCTAAAAAATGTTGTTTCCCAACAGACACTTGTTCTTCACAAATTTTCCAAAGTGCTTTAAGGGTCCCTGCTTTAATTTTGGGGGGCATTTTGCTGGACATGCCGCTATACTACAGTTCTATTTTTAAAAAAAAAGTTTTTTTTAACCCAAAAATTTTTTTCTTCACAAAAATTTTAAAAATTTGGGTTTAAGGGGGAGGTTCCGTCGAAACAGGAATAGGATACACTGTTTAATGGACACAAATTTCAAAAAGACTTGTTTTTGCAAGATCTTTAAAAAAAAGGGTAACAATCCCTGCATTTTAACAACCCATTTAAAATAAATTTAAAAAAAAGAAAAAAAGACATTGTGGATTCCCCCTATTTTTAAAAAAAAAAATTTTTTCTAGAATTAAACACTAAAAAAACTTGGGAAGACAAAAAAGCTGTTTAAAAAAATTCCCCTGAAATTTTTACAAGGGGGGGTTTCAAAAAAACTTTACCAAATTTTGGGGTTTTTTCAGAAACATGGAGTAAAGGGGCATGGACAAGAACAAAGTACAAACCATTTCCCCCAGCACTTTAGGGAAAAAAGAGAAAAAAAAAATGCAAGAAAAAGGGGGACCTGGGTGTAACCAAACTTAACCACCCCGTATTTCCAAATGAAGCTTAATTTGGGCCGCACTCAAAACGGGGGGGCAAACGCAAACCCAAGGAAATTTACCGTTTTTACTGAGGAAGGCTTGGGTTCTCAAAAACTTCCGCTTCCGCACTCCCGCTTCAACATGAAAAATTTTTTTGTTCTGCGCATCAGGGCATTTTAAAAACCCCGTGTGTTAATTTTGATGAAAAAACGCCACCTGGGCTCCACCGCACCCACGTAACTCCGGCCCTGGGTTTTAAACTGGGCACAAAACAGTAAAAGTCCCCTTCCCATTTTTAACTAAAAAGGGGGGGTTGAAAGACTCCTCTTTTCCGGGACTTTTTAATTTTGGGGGGTTCCAAAAACAAAGGGTTTAAAGGGTTTAGTGCGGTCCAACAGGGTTTGTCCCAAAGTCCATTCAACTAAAATGGTGGTTTTAAAGGGCTCCTTTTTCCCGGGACTTTTTTTTCTGGTGGGCAAAACAGTTTTAAAGGTCAAAATTGCTGTCCAGGACGGGTTTTAGTTCCAATTTTCCATGAAACAAAAAAAAAAATTTTTTTAAAAAAAACCCCCTTTTTTTGGAACTTTTTAATCTGTGGGAAAACCAAAAAGGTTTAAAAAGGGCCTGCTGCGGTCCAGGACATTTTTGTCAATGTCCATTTTAACTGAAATGGGGTTCAAAACTACCCTTTTTTCCGGCACTTTTTAATCTGTTGGTCATTGGGAGGGTTTTTAAAGGGGCATGGGTGCGTTTTTCCAGGACAAGGGGTAAACAATGTCCCCTTTAAGTATAATGAAAGGTTTTAAATAATACGCCCTCCCGGCACTTTTTTTAAATTTTTTGGGTCATCAGGTTTTAAAGGGGCATGGGTGGGGACAAAAAAGGGTAGTGAATGGGTTTTGGGCAATTTTTTTTTGTGGGTTTTAAAGCCTAAGTTGTTTTCCTAAATGTAGCACTTATCCCTTTTTACTTTTTGTGGATGTTAATTCCAGCTTCTCCAGCCCTTATTTGGGGGTAAAAGGGAAAGGGGTTGTTTTCTCTCCCCCTAGACTTTTAAAGGTCATTGGAAATGAAACACCTTTGAAAAAACCCTTTTCGAAGGGGGCCGAAACCCCCCCACTATTCCCCCCCGATGCGAAAGCCAACGAAAAAAAACGCTCAACACTACCCCCACAACAGACCTCCCCTCCACTCACCCCCCAAAACTTAAAACTTTGCCGACCTACTGCAAGAAGCAGGGGATATTGGCCCCATTTTCTTCGCTGGGCCCAAAAAGGGTGCTTTACTGCCCTCCCCCAAATTGTTCATCCACGCTATATAGTGGCGCTGAGCCCCGACCACATATAGATCTCGGCCCGAGGGAACCGCAAGGGACAAAAGGGGGGTTTAAGGGCAGGTGTTGGGGCCCGCCCGACCCCTCCCGGGCCAAAGCCAGCTAAGGGTTTTTGTCTGAAAATTCCCACCGACCTTGGCTGGGGTTGTCAATTCATCTGGGGGGAAGTGGATGACCAATCAACCAATCAAGAACCCTTTGGGTTTTTTCTATTTATTTCACGGCCGCTAAAATGACACGGGAATTTTTTGGCCTCCCGAAAGACCCCCGGGTTTCATGTCCCCCCTTGCTGGCCGCGACCTTACCTTTTCCAGGAAAGTTTGTGCCACTGCCACTCGCAGGTGCGAGCCTCCCCCCTCTCTGGGGTTTACAAACGGGGGGTTTCAAAAAAGAAAAGACCCCTGTTTTTATGAAGATAAAACTGAAAAGATAAAAACCCCACCCTTATTTTACTCCAAATAAACCCAGAAAAAAGCTTTGGGGAAAACCCCTTTGATATAAATTGGCGCTCCCACAAATGGGGAGGAAAAAAAAGCTTGTAAAGTGCGTTTAAAAAAGTAAAAACTGTATTTTACTGAATATAAAAGCACAAACAGGGTTAGTTAAAAACCCTTCCCAAAAAGAAATTTTGCTACAAAAAATTTTTTCTGTGGCGGGAAAAACAAAGTTTCTTTTACTTTAAATAACCAAAAACTTCAAAAAAAAACTTAGTTAACCCTTTAGGATTTAAAAAAGCGCAAAAGAATTAGGGCAGCCCCAAAAAATAAACCCCCTTTTTAGCGGTTACAATGGGTTTGTATTTTAAAGCTACAAACAAGAGGAAAACCTTTTAATTAACCTTTGCTTTTGAATTATCAAAAAGAAAAAAAGGGCTTTTTTGCCGGGAAAAAGACGGTTTTTTTTTATTTTACCACAGCAGCAAACCAAAAAGCTTAAATTTAACCCCCGGGTTTTAAATTTCGCAAAGAATTGAGCAAAACCCAAAAAATACAACTTTGTACGTGAAAACAGTGGCGTGGAAAATTTTTTCCCCTAAAAAAACAAGGGAAAACTTGTTTAAATTTAAACCCTTTGCTTTTGGAAATTTTGCTACAAGAAAAATGTATTTTTTGCCGGGGAAAAAAAGGTTTTTTTTTGTCACCACAGCAGCAAAAACAAAAGCTTAAAATTTAAAACCAGGGTGTAAATTGTGCAAAAGAAATTTAGAACCAAAAACTACGAGCTTTGAAACGTGTTTTAAAAAGGGCGGTAATTTTTAAAACTACACAACAAAAAGGGAAAACGTAATTAACCCCTTTGCTTTTGAATTATGCTTTCAGGAAAAATTTATTTTTTTTTTCCGGTAAAAAAAAACGGTTTTTTTAGTCACCAAAAAGGGGACAGAACAACGCTTAAAAAACCCCTGGAAGTAAAATTTTGCAAAAGAATTTACAAACCCCAAAAAAAACAGTTTGTACGTGTTACAATGGGGGTGTAATTTTTAAAACAAAACAACCCAAAGGGAAAAATTGTAAAATTTAAACCCGCTTTTTAAATTTTTGCAAAAGGGAAAAAAATTTTTTTTTTTTGCCGTTTAAAAACACGGTTTTTAATTTTGGCACCACAAACAGCAGAACAAAAGTTTAAAAATTTAAACCCCCGGATGTAAATTGCCAAAAGAATTGAGGGAGCCCCAAAAAAAACCACCTTGTACATTTTTCAAAAGGGGTGAAAATTTTTACACTACACAACAAGGAAAAAATTGGGAATTAACCCCTTTGGGTTTTTAAAATTTTCTACAAAAAAAATGTTTTTTTGCCGGGGGAAAAAGACGGTTTTTTTTTAGGGCAAACCCCGCACAAACAAAAGCTTTAAAATTTAAACCCCCAAAGTATAGGCGCAAAAAAAATTTAGCAGCCCAAAAAAAAGGGTTTTTTGGTATGTAAAAACTGGGTTTTTTTTTAAATGAATACAACAAGAACAGGCTTAAAATCACCCTTGGATTTCAAAAGTGCTTTAGAAATAGCTTTAAAATTAAAATCAGCTGCATTTTGGGCCAACCCCTGGGAAATTTCAGATCCAAAAACCCCCCAAAATCAAAAAAGAACAAAAAGAGAACATTTTCTGAGACCAGCTGGACAAAACCCCCCCAAAAAACGCTGTTAAAAAAAAATGAGTTTTTTTATATCAGCACCATAACAAACCGCGGCAGCACCTTCCCTAATCCGACAAAGAGGGGCATAAGAGCTCCCCGCGTCCCCCGGGCCCCGACGGTTTACACAAAAATCCCGCCGGTTTTTCCCGATTGGCCCTCCTGCACATGTCCCTGCAGGCTATGCCCTTCTTCCCACCAAACGTTCTTTTTCCCAAAATGTAGCGCCATGTGCCGCAGGGGCCCTTTTAACAATCAAAAGCACACTTCGTTCACCGGGAAATTTCCCCAAAGTTCGGGCTTCGTTTCCAACCGAAGTTTTTCCCCAAAATTCTAAACGAATTCCCCTTCGTTAGATTTAATTCCCCCCATTCTCAATCCCGGTTATTTAAAAGGTTCCTCACATGTTTCCCCACCGCTGCAAGACAATTTTAAAAAAAGGCCAGGAAACTTTGCATGCCAAATTTAGCCATTTCTAGCAATGCCAAACACACCCCCTTGAGCTGAACAGAAAAAGAGGGAAAATATGAACAGGGGAAAAAAAGAGAGAAAAAAAACAGAGCAAAAAAAGAGAGAAAACAAAGAACAGAGAAAGGCCCCTTTTAAAGAAATTTTTTTTAGATCCAAGCGGGAAAAGGGAAAACCCCCACTATTAATTTTTTTGTCAGCCAGAGGGAAACCATGTGGGGACACCTCCTTTGCTCAGGCTCTTAACGAGGAGGCCACGTTATTTGTCAGTTGCCAGGACTACAGGATGAACAACGTTATTCCACTGCTTTGTGTCCTGGAACAGATGCTGCAAAATCTGTCTGTTCAGGGGACTGGAGACGTGGCGACTACATCTCACGGCTGCATGAGTCTGGTGGGTGCAATGGGTAGCCAGTGAAGGGATTGGCAGAGAGGAGAGGCAAAGGAGTAAAGAGGAGAGAGGTGAATCATATGGGCAGCAGAGTTAAGGATGAATTTCAGGGGAGTGAGGGTGCTAGATTGGAGGCCACAGAGAAGGATATTGCAATAGTCTAGGTGGGAGCTAACTAGGGCATGGACAAGCATTTTTGTGCTTTCAAAGTGAAGGAATGATCAGACTTGGGAGATATTTTTCAGGTAGATTCTATGTTATTGGTTTTGATGTGCGGTTTGAAAAGCCAGATTGGAGTCACAGGTTATCCCAAGGCAGCGGACTTGCGGAGCCAGAGAGAGAGTGCGGCCATTAACAGTGATAGAGAGATCTATCTTCGCCATCATCCGTCATCTCACAGGTTTGACCAGGGGGTTCATCAGTGCTCACATAGCACTGCCACGGCTGCTGTGGCGGGATGGGGTTGCAGGAGCAGTACCAGCTCCATCAGCAGCAACCTGAGTCTGGAGACGTTGATGAGCAGATTTATTCGCCCGCCTAGTGAGGAAGGTACTTACCAGAAGCAGCAGCTGGAGCAGACCCTGAACCCTGGATTTTTGTGGCTATCTGCCTCAGCTACTATTCTGATGCTGCCACCCGCCTGATGCCACACATTTGCTGCCAGCTGCTCCTTCTATCACCCACCATCTTTACCAGGGACCACCTCCCCACTCTTCACTGGGCCATTTTTTAGCCTTCTCATTTACATTTTACAAGTATGTGTTAGGCGCATTTCACATTTTACAAGTATGTGTTAGGCGCATTTCATATACTTCTAATGATAACCTATGCGCCTCAGTGCGCGATGTGCCTTGATAGAGGCATTACATATGCTTCTAATGATAGCGCAGCACAAAACATTTCATTGGTAGAGTATGTAATGCCCCTATTGAGGCACATCGCGCATGGAGGTGCATAGCTTATCATTACAAGAATATGAAATGCGCCTAACACATACTTGTAAAATGTGAAATGCGCCTAACACATATACACTTGTAATGATGTGCTATGCGCCTCAATATGAGCATCTCATCATGTAGACACACAGCGCATCATTTTTAGGCGCATTATGTTTACTATGCAAGGTATACCTGACGCCAGATTTTTGATAGGGTCAGATTTCCTGCTGCACTTTACACTTTTCAGACATCTCGTCCTTACTGTTTGCCACAGATAGCAATATCCCAACAGACTGAACTGGCTTGATTTGAGATGTGTGTAGGGCAGAAATACACACACTGGATTTGACACAGAATTTACCAACAAAAAGTGGATAAATTAGCTCTTGGCCACAGATTGCAATATCCCCACAGACTGAACTTTATGTATTTCAGGCCTGTGTGGGACAGAAATACACACACACTTTTTTTTTTTTACACAGAATTCCCCACAAAAAGTGCATAAATTAACTCTTGTCCACAGTAGCAATATCTCCACAGACTAAACTTGATGGAATTAAGGCGTGTGTAGGGCAGAAATACACACACACTAGATTTGACACAGAATTCCCCACAAACAGTGAATAAATTAACTCTTATCCACGGTTTCAATATCCCTACAGACTGAACTTGATGGATTTCAGTCATGTGCAGGGCATTACTACACACACACTGGATTGAAAATAGAAATCCCCATGAACAGTGGATAAATTAAATCTTGGCTACAGATTTCATTCTGTGGTGATATTGCAGTTGATGGATTTCAGGCGTGTGTAGGGCAAAAATACACACACACTGGATTTAACACAGAATTCCCCACAAATAGTGAATAAATTAACTCTTGGCCCCAGATTGCATTATCCCAAAATAAGAAACGCTGGTGGAGGAACAGGCCTGTATATGACAAACACCTGTGAAGGTCTTTTACCCCAGTAGCTCGAAAATCGGAAGTATTTTGCACAGAGTGCAATCTAGTACTGCTACAGAGAGATGCTTCTGCATATGAAACACAGTGACTAGTGATGAGCGATCCAACCACTGGGCTTCCAACCACTGTGTCACACTCTGTCTCCTCTTCCTCCACAATTTCCAAGACCAAGCGTTCCTCTACTGCCCGTGTCCCAGAGCAGTGTGAGCAAGCATCAGCCCCAGTGCCACACAATGTCGCTCGATTACCACCACCACCAGAGACATAGCCTACTCCTTCTCCGTCCACCAGTTTGACCTGAACACCGTACAGCGGCCAGTCTAGCAGCCAACCTTCTGTGTACCAGGTGTGCGAACAGAAGAAACACTGAACCCAACCACCCCTAAGCCAAAAGCCTAAATGTCGGCATTGCAAGGCTCTTGGCCTTGGAAATGTTGTCTCTCCGACTGGTGGACACAGATGGGTTCCGCCACATCATTGCCCTGGGCTGCCCCCAATACCAGATGCCGAGTAGGCATTTCTTTTCCTGAAAAGCCGTCCTTGCCCTGGCCAGCCAAGTGTCAGAAAAAATCTCCAGCACGTTGGCTGCATCTGTGTCCAGCAAAGTTCATCTGACCACAGATACATGGACTAGTAAGCACGGACAAGGGCACTACATCTCTGTGATAGCTCACTGGGTGAGTTGGGTGGATGTCTCTGGTGATGATTGTGGGTCTCATGCTCGGCGCACACTCTTCCACAATGCAGGGATGGTGCACGTTTCTGATACCCAAGCTCCATGGGTAGCATCACGTGCCAAGAGAAACCAGGCTGTGTTGAAGCGGCGAAGAGCGTCAACACACAGGTCAAGAGCTGTGGATGGCTCTGCGCAATCAGACCGAGCTGTTGCTGGGTGACAAAAACCTGGCGCCAGGCAAGCTGGTGTGCGACAACGGGAGAAATCTCCTTGCTGTCCTTAAGATCGGTAGGCTTGCACACATCCCATGCCTGGCACATGTCATGAACCTGGTAGTGCAGAAATTTCTAAAACGCTACCCGTGTCTTGACTGCCTGATGAGGAAGGCTTGAGGTCTGAGCTCACACTTCTGGTGTTCTGGCTGCGCTGCAGTGTCATCTTGACCTCCCCGTCAACTGTCTCATTGTTGATGTGGCAACATGCTGGAATTCGACCCTCCACATGCTCCAGCGATTGAGGCAGCTATGCCATTACGCAGTATGAATTAATCAACCAAAAAATCTGAGAGAGTGTATATTTAAAACATAACATTTATTATAATAAAGTTAAAAATAGAAAAGATAATGACCCAAATCAAACCAAGACGAAAACATACATTGTAGGTAATGCCACTAGTGATGTTGGGATGCTGATGCTGTCCCTATTGCATTCCTATATATCTAACCATCACACCTAGCTAAAAAAGGGCAATCGCTCTGAAAAAGAGCGATTTTTTGGTTGATTCATTGGTTCTACAGTGTGGGAGTTTCTGTAAGACTGGCATTATTAGCTGTCAGCATAAGCATTCATTACGCAGTATGGCCTGACAAGCAGTGGGGCGTACCTTGGGGTGTTGAGCCATAGAGAGTGGAGGCAAGCGAAAGATCTCTGCACCATCCTTGCCAGTTTTGAAGACACCACCAAAATGGTCAGTGAGGACAATGCCCCTGTTAGCATGACCATTGGGGTGAGATTAGTTCTGGAACAAGTGTTGGACACTCTGAAACAGCAGGTCCCAGCAGTGATGGAGGAGGAGGCGGACACAGATGCCGACACAGAGCCTTACTCGCCGCCGGATCAAGAAGGAACAGTTTCCCAACTTTATAGGTGGTTAGTAGTGTTGAGCGATTACGTTGGCCATCGACATCGGTCGATGGTCGATAGTCGACCATCATCGACAAGATATTCGATGGTCGGTGATAGATTACCATTAAAGTCTATGGGAGAGCAACAACACCTTCATTCTTACACCCAAACAGGGCTGGAAAAGCTGGAATTAACATCCACAACAGTCAAATGGATACGTGCTACATCTTAGGCAACACACTTAGGTTATAAAAGCCACAGAAAAAAAAATCACAGACCATTAAACTATCCCTGTCTTGCACCACAGCATGAGCCTTAAACCTGCATGACCCACAAATTAAAAAGTGCCAGAAGGCAGTATGATTTGAATCATCATTTTAGTTGAACTGGACATTGTATATCCCTGTCCTGGAACGCAGCATGAGCCCCAAACCTGCATGACCCCGAGATTTAAAAAGTGCCGGAAAAAGGAGTCTTTAAACCACCATTTTAGTTGAACTGGACATAGACTACCCTTCCTGGGCCACAGCATGAGCCCCAAACCTGCATGACCCCAGATTAAAAAGTGCCGTTTAAAAAAAAACAAAAAAAAAAAAGTAAAAAAAAAAAAAAAAGAAAAAGGAGTCCAAAATTTTTCACCACCATTTTAGGTTTAAACACTGACATTGCCCCTATACCTGTCCTTGGGCCACAGGCATTTTAAACCACAAACGCCTGCAGGGAACCCAGAGTTAAAAAAAAGTCCCAAAAAGAAAAAAGGAAGGTCCCTTTCCAACCCCACCATTTAAAAAGTTTAAACTGCGACATTGACTATACCTTCCTGGGCCCACAGGGCCCAAATGACCCCAATACCAAAAATCTTAACCAACCACAGATTAAAAAAGTGCCAGAAAAAAGGAAAAGTCTTTTTCAACCACCATTTTAGTCTCATGGACATTGACTATACCTGTCCTGGGCCACAGCATGAGCCCCAAACCTGCATTGACCCCAGATTAAAAAGTCCCGGGAAAAAGGAGTCTTTCAACCACCATTTTAGTTTCACTGGACCATTGACTATACCTGTCCTGGGCCACAGCATGAGCCCCAAACCTGCATGACCCCAGATTAAAAAGTGCCGGAAAAAGGAGTCTTTCCAACCACCATTGTTAGTTTCACTGGACATTGACTTACCTGTCCTGGGCCACAGCATGAGCCCCAAACCTGCATGACCCCCACATTTAAAAAGTGCCGGAAAAAGGATTTCTTTCAACCACCCATTTAGTTTCACTGGACCTGGACTATCCCCCCCCTGGGCCACAGCAAGAGCCCCAAACCTGCATGCCCCCAGACTCAAAAGTGCCGGAAAAAGGAGTCTTTTCAAACCCCAAATTTTAGTTTCACTGGACATAGACTATCCCTGTCCTGGGCCACAGCATGAGCCCCAAACCTGCATGACTCCAGATTAAAAAGTGCCGGAAAAAGGAAAGTCTTTCAACCACCATTTTATTTTCACTGGACTTTGACTGTACCTGTCCTGGCCACAGCATGAGCCCCAAACCTGAAATGACCCCAGATAAAAAGTGCCGGAAAAAGGAGTCTTTCAACCACCATTTTAGTTTCACTGGACATTGGACTATACCTGTCCTGGGCCAAGCATGACCCCCAAAAACCTGCTAAAACCCCAGAATAAAAAGTGCCGGAAAAAGGAGTCTTTCAACCACCATTTTAAGTTTCACTGGACAGTGACTCTCCCTGTCCGGGGCCACAGCATGAGCCCCAAACCTGCATGACCCCCACATTTAAAAAGTGCCGGAAAAAAAGGAGTTTTTCCCAACCACCATTTTAGTTTCACTGGACATATACTGTCCCTGTCCTGGTAGCGCTTGCCCCTCCGTATGAGTGCGGACCAATTGAGCTTCACTTGGAAAAATACTGGTGGTTAACGCTTCTGTTCCACCCATGTGCCCTTTTTCTTTTCATTCTTTTTCTCATTTTACTCAACTTTGCTGGAGAAATTGTCTCTGTACTTTGGTTCTCTGTCCTTGCCTCCATACTCCATGTCCTCTGAAAAACCTACATCTGCTCAAGTTTTCCTGAAACCTCCCTTTTGTACAATTCAGAGGAATTTTTTTACCAGCTATTGTTTTACATGCAAGTTTTTAGAAAATTTAA
Source organism: Phyllomedusa bahiana (assembly GCA_025379985.1). NCBI lineage: Eukaryota > Metazoa > Chordata > Amphibia > Anura > Hylidae > Phyllomedusa > Phyllomedusa bahiana. Next base: position 31,560 of record JAODAL010023181.1, read on the forward strand.
TTCTAGAAAACAACATTTTTAAAATAGGATGGAATCCCATCATGTCTTTGTTTCTCTTTTTTAATTGTATTAAATGGGTTGTCTCAATACAGGGATTGATAGCTATGTTAAAGATCTTGCAAAAACAAATCATTTGGCCATTAACAGTGTCCTACCTATTCCTGTTTCTGACAGCACCATCACCCTTGAGCCACTCTTGACAATTGTGAAGAACAAATGTCTGTTAGAAACAACATTTTTTTATAATAGGACCTGTAGAAATAGCTGAATGTCACAGTAAAATGCCCCCAAAAATTCAAAATATGACCCATGAGCCCTTTTGACAATTGTGAAGAACAAATGCCCTGTTAGAAAAAATTTTTTTTTTTTTATAATAGGACTTGTAAGTATAGCTGCATGTCACAGCAAAATGCCCCTAAAAATTCAAAGCATGACCCTTGAGCCAATTTGGACAATTGTGAAGAACAAATGTCTGTTAGAAACAACATTTTTTTTATAATAGGACCTGTAGTATTGCTGCATTTCAAAGCAGCATGACCCAAAAAATATAAAAATGACTTCTCAGCCACTGTTAAAATTTGAGGGAGAAAGGGCCCACTTAGAAGCCACATTTCTGTTCCAAGGATCCATGATTATTGCTGTATCTCACAGCAACATACCCCAAAAAATTATAAGTATGACTTCTCAGCTGCTATTAAAAATTGTGAGGGAGAAATGCCACTTAAAAAGCCACATTTCTTTCCAAAGGACCATAATTATAGCTGTATCTCACAGCAACATGACCTCAAAACCATTGACAATGCTAAAACTTCTTAAAATAATTTTGAGTAAATGGAAATACGGTGTTGTCATGAAACCCATTGCTGTCTTTTACAGTCTCCTCACAGGAAAAAAAAGCAAAATGAACTTGTTTTTGGAAAGAGAATAAAAATTTCAGTAAGGGAAATGATCATTTAAAAAAAAAAGTTTTAAAGAGGACTATTTCTGTTTGAAGAGGAATGTGAAGTAGACCAGCAACTAACCCGGTGACCTTCGGCAATTGGGGGGCCACAACATCATCAGAGATCCATGCCTGATTAAATCTTGATGAAAGTCAAACGATCCACATTATCGTGGAAAGCCGGATGCGTTTGTCTGTAATGACTCCCCCCAGCTGTGCTGAAGGTCCGCTCAGATATGACCTGGCTGCGGGGCAGGACAACACCTCTATGGCGTGGCGAGCGAGCTCGGGCCATTCGTCCTTTTTGGATACCCAGAAGTCTATTGGGTCCGGAACACATACAAAAACATGGGTGTTGAGACGCAGTTTATTTCTGCCCCATGATCTTAAGCTGGTCTCTGTGTGTTGGATGTGTGCCCTGCATGCATGCGTTGGTGAGGTGGTAAATAACACATTAGGCTTCTTCCACCTTGCCTGCTGATGCCGCTATGGCTACTTGGCACTCTGCTGCTGTCACGTCGCTGATGTTGTTCCACCGTGACATTTGAAGAACGTGTAGCAGACTCAACAGATGTCCTCCAGTTGATCCAATCACAAGGTCTCCATTTCCTGCATTTTACTCTCAAATTTGGGGGGTGGAAGGGAAAGTGCTGAGTTTTGTTTGGTACCGGGGATCCAGGAGGGGGGCCCACCCAGTAACTGTTGTTCAAATTGAAGGCCTTAATGCGAGGATCATGTTGGAGGAAATGGAGCATCCAAGCACTCATGTGAGAGATGGAGCCTTGATTTCCCAAGCCTCTGGGTCGAGGGGCACTAGCAAACTGATCTTCCTCATCTTCCTCCTCCGCCTCAAAAATTCGCGCCAACCTCTTTCCAAGGCAGGAACGTGGGTAACGTCGGGGGTCTAGGAAATACCTCCTCCTCCGCTTCCTCCGGCACAGCTTCAACACAGCCCTGACTTGCCTGAGATGATGCACCCCTGAGAGCTGATGCGCTCCCCTTGCACTAGCCCTGGACCCCGAACCACTGCCAAATGAAGACCGATAAAATTGAGAAACTGTCGGGCCTTGTGGATTCGACGGAGAGAAAGGCTCCGTGTCTGCATCTGGGGTCCGTTCCTCCTCCGTCGCTGGCGGACCTGTTTGCTTTAGAGTGTCCAACGATCGTTCCAGAACTAAGATCACCACAATGCTCATGCTGACAAGGGCATCGTCCGCACTGACCATTGACGGGCAGGCCGAGCTGACGCTGCAATGCAGCCAGGCGGGACGAAGCAGGGTGCGAACGGTGGAAGTGCAAACTCAGACTTCGAGCCTTCCTCAGCAGGCAGTCCAGACCCGGGTAGCTCTTTAGAAATTTCTGGACGACAAGTTTCATGACAATTGCCAGGCAAGGGATGTGCTCCAGCCTACCGATCGTTAGGGCAGCCAGCAGATTTCGTCCGTTATCGCACACCACCTTCCCTGGCACAAGGCTCTTGTCACCCAGCCATCGCTCGGTCTCGTTGCGGAGAGCCGTCCACAGCTCCTGACCTGTGTGTGGACGGTCTCTAAGACAGATTAATTTCAACACGGCCTGGTTTTTCTGGGCACGTGATGCCACCAGAGGACCTTGAGGGAAAGAACCCTGCACCAAACCCTGCGGTTTTTGAAGGGGCGTGGTGCCGAGCCCGAGAGCCACCGTCACCCCTAGAGACATCCACCCAGCTCACCCAGTGAGCGTCACAGAGATATAGCGGCCTTGGCCGTGCTTACTAGTCCATGTGTCGGTGGTCAGATGGACTTTTCCGGCCACAGATGCAGACAACGCGCTTGAAATTTTAGATGACACGTGGCTGGCCAGGGCCGGGACGGCTTTTCTGGCAAAGAAATGCCCTGCTCGGCATCTGGTATTGGGTGAAGGCAAGGCCATGATGTGGCGGAACCCATCTGTGTCCACCCGACGGAAAGGCAACATTCCAGGCCAAAAGCCTGGCAAGCTGACATTCAGGCTTTTGGCTTTGGGATGGTTTGGGTTAAAGTATTTCTTCTGCTCCCAAACCTGGAAGACAGAAGGCTGGCTGCTAGACTGGCCGCTGTACGGCATGCAGGTCGTCAAACTGGCGGAAGGAGAAGGGGTAGGATGGGTCTCTGGTGGTCTCTGGTGGTACTCGGGGGATGGTGGAAGGTGTGAAGCAGAGGTGATCCCTGATCATGACTCTGAGAGACATGGGCACTGAGGAACGCTGGTGGTGCGGAGGAGGGGGAGGCGGAGACAGAGGGTGTGACAGTGGTTTGGAGGCCCGGCGTCGGTCTGGCCTTTTTTGGCCAAGTGTTCCTCCATTTCAACTCAGCATCGCTGCATATGACTAACATGTTGGTGGTGGTTTTAACCACCTAAGGTTCTTGCCTCTAAATTAAAGTGTTTACGGGAAAGGCGGCATATGACCCTGGCTGGGTGAATCAGAGGCTTGCTCAAAGAAGGCCCAGGCTTGAGAGGGTCCTGACCTTTTTGACGGCGATAAGCTAGAGCGGTTTGCGCCTGACGGTGGCTGGCGGAATCTATCAGCGGACTTGTGCGACTGCCCTCTCCCTTTTTGAGGCGGAACCCGTTACTGAAAACTACCCCATCGTCTTCCCCTCGTCCAGTGATTTAAGCGCTCGGGAAGCAAATTCGCTGAAAAACCGTTGGATCCGCAATGTCGTCATTATCATCATCAACACAGTTGACTTCGTCGTCCTGACATTTTGCTTCCAGGAGCTGCGGGCTACAAGCAAGAGGGACTGCAAGGCGTTGCCGACCGCCCAGGGGTTTTTCGATTGACCGGCTTTCCCACTCCTCCTCGATGGCATCAGTAACTGGGGGGTCAGAGCAAGAAAAATCATCCTCTTTGGCCTCTTGTATCTTTTAACATGCTTCTGACCCCAACCGCATTTTGTCATCAAAGAGGTCTTCAGAAAAGGATTTTCCACAGGGTGGGTACACGAGTTGACATTTGGGCGCTTCATTTTGGACGGATGCTGAGGATGCGGAAGACGACAATTGGGGCCGTGAATGGGAGGAAGAGGAGGTAAGACTGCTAGATGCAGGTTGCATTAACCACTGAAGGACAGATTGGCGACGCTGTTCGTTAACCGAGATTCACAGGGCCCCGACCCAGCGATGACAGGCCTGACGGTCCTGCAACTGACGATCCGCTGGCAGCGTGTTGTCCCAGCACTGGAAGGAGCACCTTTCTCCTTACCTCTACCTCCATGTCCTACCCCCCTCTGCTCGCTTACCCCCTGAATTTCGCTCCATGTTCAGAAATATAAAAAATTGAGAAGGTATGGAAGAGTTTTTGGAAAGTCTCTTATTAAAAGACGCAAATCACAGCTATTCTCAAATCCCTCAAATCAAAACAAATTGCTGTTTTTCACATTAACTGCAAAGTAGATCTATCAACAAAGCCCGGCCTGCCCCAAAAGTGAAAAAAACACGTATTCTAGAAAATGTATTCGGATAATAAAAGGTATTTTGGCACCTTTCAATTCACCCTGTGGTGACTACAAAATTGCTGGATTCACATTTAAGTGCAAGGTTGCCTCAATGAACAAAGCTGTAAAAGCGCTAAAGGGGAAAAAAAACACCCTATCTGTAAATGTATTTGGATAATAAAAGGTTTTTTTTGGCACCTATCAATTCACCTGTGGTAACTACACAATTGCTGGATTCAAATTTTAACTGCAATGGGCTCTATCAACAAATCTGGACTGGGCAAAAGTGCAAAAAATACTACTGTAATGTATTCGGATAATAAAAGGTATTTATGGCACCTATCAATTCACCTGTGGTGACTACAAAATTGCTGTTTTTCAAATTTAACTGCAAAGTAGGTCTATCAACAAAGCTGGCCTGCGCCAAAGTGAAAAAACACGTATCTGAAATGTATTCGGATAATAAAAGGTATTTTTGGCAACCTTTCAATTCACCTGTGGTGACTAAAAATTGCTGTATCACATTTAAGTGCAAGGTGCCTCAATGAACAAACTGTAGTGCGCTAAAGTGAAAAAACACGTATTGTAATGTATTCGGATAATAAAAGGTATTTTTTGGCAAACCCATCAATTTACCTGTGGTAACTACACAATTGCTGGATTCAAATTTAACTGCAAGGGCTCTATTCAACAAATCTGGACTGGGCAAAAGTGCAAAAAAACACCTATCTGTAATGTATTCGGATAATAAAAGGTATTTTTTGGCACCTTTCAATTCACCTGTGGTGACTACAAAATTGCTGTAAATTTACATTTAAGTGCAAAGGGGCTCAATGAACAAAGCTGTAGTGCGCCAAAGTGACAAAACACGTATCTGTAATGTATTCGGATAATAAAAATTTATTTTTTTGGACCTATCAATTCACCTGTGGTAACTAAACAATTGCTGAATTCAAATTTAACTGTAAGGTGGCTCTATCAACAAATCTGGACTGGGCAAAAGTGCAAAAAAACGTTTTCTGAAATGTATTCGATAAAAAAAAGTATTTTTGGCACCTTTCAATTCACCTGTGGTGACTATAAAATTGCTGTATTAAAATTTAAGTGCAAGGTGGCCTCAATGAACAAAGCTGTAGTGCGCCAAAGTGAAAAACACGTATCTGTAATGTATTCGGATAATAAAATTATTTTTTTGGGACCTATCAATTCACCTGTTGGTACTACACAATTGGCTGGATTCCCAAATTTAACTGCAAGGTGGCTCTATCAACAAATCTCGGACTGGGCAAAAGTGCAAAAAACACGTATCTGAAATGTATTGGAAAATAATGGGTAAAGGCCCCTTTCAACCCGTGTGCCAAATTTACAATTTAATGAGTGGACACAAACCCGGTCTGGGGAAAATTAAAAAGGCCCTTTTAAAGCTGAATGTGGTTTTTCCCCAATGGGATGTTCTGGGTTTAACCACAATATAAGTTTCGGTCCCTTGTCAAAAGTTGAAAAAGGGGGTTCCGTGCCAGTTACCAATGTCCTTTAATTTTTCCAGTTTCTTTATGATTGTCTTGGGCCCGGCCTACACCCCCCCCTTACGACTTTACCGCTAAAGTGCTTTGCCTCCCTCAAAAACTTTTCATTTTCCATTGGGTAAGTAAAGAATATTTTACCCGTGGAATTTTTGTACGGTGGGCCACAGAAGACCCTATTGTATGGGGCCCCAAGATGACACATCATAACAAAGTTTTATGTGGGATGGTATTTCCAGTATCGCCCTACACCTTTGGTATAAAATGACACATTTACTCACCCTCCCCATTACTGTAAGGGAATTGTGGCGCAAATTTCCCAAAACGGAAATGCCCGGATGATCCAATTTATTTTTCCTGATCCTCATCCTAACGTTGACAAGCGGCAGAAAATTTAAAACCAGTGGTTGCCTTTTATAGGGCTGGGGATCCATCACCCAAAACGGATGGGTTGCTGTTTTCTGATGCTGAATGGGCCAATTGAGGGGTTCCCCCTCCAAGTTTCTGTTTTTAAAGTTGGCAAGTTTAGGTTAAAAGAAAGATCTGATGACCCCACCCCGGCTTGGGTTCAGAATCAAATTTTTCCTGAAATTCCCCCAAATAATTCCACCATTAAGAATTGGCGATTTGGTTACCCCTATTTCCATTCAAACCAAATCCCTCACTTCCTTCCACCCCACAATGACATGAATGCTTTACGGTCTTGAAACTCCATCTGCCTTGCTTCTGTTTTATTTCGGTGTGAACAAAGAACAACTACTCAGGTAAGTCAATACCTGTATTTAAAACCTCGCGCACTTTTGTCGAAACCTTATATGGGGGGTTATTTAAGGTATTAATACCCTTATTGAGGCCCCAAACAACCTAGTGCCCTTGACCATGGGTAGCATTGCCCAAACCCATTTGGGTGTTGGGAAGTGATTTTTGAAAAATTTGATAACCCCCTTGCTTTACTGCCTAATGTTTCCTGCCCGTCAGATCTTATCTTCAAGGAATTCCCCCTGGAGGGTACTTACTGAAAATTCCCCTTTTCCCTAAAAATTTAAACCTGGACTTTTAAAACAATCCTAGATCACACGTAATTTAAAGGCCCCTTGCCAAGGGATGTATGGGTTTTTCACATGTGAATAAAAAAAAAAAAACATTCTCTTTAAAAAGAAGGTTTTTAAAAAACCTTTTCAAAATTTTAATCAACTAAATTCCAAGTCATTTTGAAATTTTTTCTAAGTAAAAAAACCCCAAAGTGATATTTTGGGTAATAAAATGTATTGGGAAAAAAGAAAATAAGGGAGGCACCATATTAGGGCATATGAATAACTAGGAAATATTATTAGATTCATTTAAGGACCAGTAAGCATTGTAGAATTGGTTATTTAAGAAAATAATCAAACATATTTTTGTCATTTGTAGTAATAGTTTTGACTAAGGTTCTCACAACATTTATTGTATGAGGCATGATACTTCATTTGAGAAAATGAGCAACTTATACTCTAAGGGCGACATGTATGAATCTCGCCGCGTCGGAGCGCATGTTGTCGACAATTTTCCGGCGAAATTTGCGCCTCATATATGTCGGTGCCGAGGTGCGCTCATACATGCGGTGTAAAGTCCGCCGCACCTCGTCAGTGTGTGAGGCGCAGTGCGGAACTTAGATGCAGTGCGGGACTGTGCCTAAGATTCGCCGCCCGACGTAGTGCGCTCATACATGCGGTGTAACGTCCGCCGCGCTTCGCCAGTGTGTGGGGCACAGTGCGGGACTTAGGCGCAGTGCGGGACTGCGCCGAACATGTATTCCGACTCGAGACCGGCTGGAAAACCGCAAGAAATCATTAAAGATGTCCGTGCAGCATGGAGTATTTATCAAAAAATCGCCTTTATTAGGTGTAAAACATTCTCTGAAAAAGAGCTCAAACCTACTAAAAAAATACATAAATAAAATCCCTTTCCAAAAATCTAGAACATTGCTTCATCGGGAATTTGGATATTAAAAATTGCCGGGAAATACAGTAATTCAAATTCTGTAAGCTATTCTCATTGGTCGGCAGAAACCAGCCAATCAGAATAGGAGCGACAGTGAACCATTATAACCTATGGAGAAGTATTGACCAATCAAATTCAAAGGCGGGACAGTTCAAAATTCAGTAAAAATGCAGAAAAGAGCTGATTGGTTGAGCTAGCAGGGGCTTGGCTATCCCGGCCAACCAGAGCGCAAGCTACTTTGTCCCATTGTAGTCAATGGAGTGATGGGGGCAATGAAATTTCGGCTCTCAGCGCCGTGCGGCATGGAGTATGATTTAAAAAATCGTTTTTATTAAGTGTAAAATATTATCTGAAAAAGATCTGAAACCTTCTATAAACATAAATCAATCAAATCCCTAACAACGCGTTTGGCGCCGAGACCGGCGCAACATCAGGAATTGCGATATAGAGAATTGCCAGGAAATACAGTAATTAAAATTCTTTAAGCTCTTCTCATTGGTCGGCAAAAACCAGCCAATCAGAATAGGAGCGACAGTGAGCCATTATAAGCTATGGAGAAGTATGGACCAATCAAATGAAAAGGTGGACAGTTGAAAATACAATAAAAAAGGCAGAAAAGTGCTGATTGGTTGAGCCCAGGCAGCAGATATGAATTCACCAATCATATGTAGTGCGTCTATTTTGAATGGAGAAAGAAGGGCGCGATAGAAGGGCGCCCTAAAAGTTATTACTGTCTATGGGAAATATTCTAGTGCTGTGATTGGTTGGGGAGAAGAGGGACTCGTCCTGTTTAGCCAATCAGCGAGTGAGCTACCTTCTCATAGAGTTCTATGGGGAAACGAAATGTAGAGCGAACTCTGTGATTGGCTAAGTTAAAAGAGGCGCGGTTGTTTGGGCCAATGGGAGAGCGAGCTACGCTCCTATGGGTTTTCTAATTCAATCTGTAATAAAACTGTACGTGCCCGAAATAAAGTGATAATACTCCCAAAGTTGTACTGATCTCTATATAAAATTAACAATAATATGGGGGTAACGAAAAAAAATATTAATTCAATAAATTCATTTTTATTTCTTTATTTTCGTTAGCCAATAATCAATAGTATGTGTGTAATGAAAGTAAAGAAATAAAAATAAATTTATTGAATTAATATTTTTTTTTCGTTACCCCCATATTATTGTTCAAGAAACATTTCATGTGTTCTTAAGTATGGTTCTTGTAGTTATTCTATTTTTCATGATTAACCAGTTGCTATTGCTGACAGCCGGTTCTCTACTGGAGCAGCTGTTCAATTATTCAGCAACTGCGAACTTTACGCAGATATTCAAAAACCTTCATGCAGAGATAGACTGCCAGTGCCCGGATATGTATAGTCAACTGGTGGCAGACTCATAGTAGGGTGGGAGCGGGAAATAGGGGAGTCCAACTCAGACCACACATGTTCCCAGGTTGCACGTCGGGATGGCACATCATTGTGCAGGTCCAGATCCACAGCATCTTCTCAGCTGTATGCGCAACCACAGGACACATATACAGTTGCAAAATATGGCGGAACAGGGAGTCGACTTCCTACTTGTAACGCAAAGAGGTAGTGGATCCATGGGACCACCGCAAGCGATGGCGGAAGCCCACACCAGGGAGCGGAATCTAAGTAGGTCCCGGTTTTCACCAGAGCCCGCCGCAAAGCAGAATGGACTTGCTGCGGCGGGAGGCTACCAGGTCACTACCACTGGCGGGACTTGCTTGCGGTGGAAACCAAGGGTAGGCGTGGTACAGATTTGTCAGGCAGGCTCGTAGTCGGGGACAGGCGGTAAGGTCAGGACAGGTGGCAAAGTTTCGTGGTCGAGGGACGGAGGCAAGAAGGTACGGTACACGGTAATCAGGAAAAGACTTCAGGAACCCTTTCTCAGTAGGCTAAATAGCACTAAAGATCCGGCGAGGTTACTAGGAAGAGGCAGGCTTAAATAGGGGCAGCGACCGGCAATAGCCAATTACCGGTGCGCTGGCCCTTTAAATTTAACACTGCTGACACGCGCGCGCCCTAGAGAGTGGGACCACGCGCCCCGAGGGACAGAGACAGCAGCAGGAGTGTGGCCGGGTAAGTGAGCTTCAGGATTGGCAGGGGGGACAAGCGCACCCGCGACCCGACATGCGGGACGCGGCGCCGCTCAGCAGCGGGGCAGTGATGCGCCTGCGACCCGGGACGAGGGTCACAGGGGCATCCCCCCCCCCCTTTGGCTCCCCCCTCTTTCTGGCCTGAAGGAATTTCTGGATTACGTTACAGTCCAGAATGTTTTATTCTGGCTCCCAAGACCTTTCCTCGGGCCCGAACCCCTTCCAATCAACGAGGAAATATCGTTTCCCTCTAGTCCTTCTCATACCCAAGATCTCCTTGACCAAAAAGACATTAGAGGCATTGGCCACAGACAATGGCAGGACTGCCTTCCGATTCAGGACCAAGGGTTTTAGTAGCGAGACATGAAAGGAGTTCGGGATGCACGTGGTAGGTGGGAGCCGTAGTTTATAAGCCACCGGCTTTATGCGTTTAAGGACCTCAAAAGGTCCCAAAAAGTGGGGTCCCAGTTTGTAACTTGGGATCTTGAGGTGGACATATTTGGCCGACAGCCACACCTTGTCATCCAGGGAGAAGACTGGAGGAGGACTTCTTCTTTTATCTGCTTTAGCCTTCGTGCACTCAGAAGCACGGAGCAGAGATTGGCGGGTCAGGGCCCAAATGGCCTTCATGTCTTGGACCAATGTGTCCACTGCCGGGACCTCAGACAGGGATGCCAGTGGGAGAGGTGGCAGGGATGCAATGTAGATGGGAGAGGCACCTGCGGACTCCAAATCTAGGGAATTATAAGAAAAGTCAGTCCACGAAGCAAGTTGGACCAGTCATCCTGTTGAGCCATGAAGTGGCGCAGGTAATTCCCCAGAACCTGGTTGACTCTCTCCACATGACCATTCGTCTGGGGGTGATAAGCCAAGGAGAAATCAAGCTTCACCTGCAATTGAGAACAAAGGGCCCGCCAGAATTTAAAAACAAACTGGACCCCTCAATCCAAGACGATCTGCAGAGGAAACCCACGCAAACGAAAAAGGTGGTGAAAAAACAGCTCAGCCAGGCGCGGGGCAGAAGGCAGGCCCAGCAAGGGGACAAAATGCGCCATTTTAGAAAACCGGTCTGTGACCACCCAGACAACGGTGTTAGCAGATGAGGGGGGAAGATCGGTTATAAAGTCCATCGCCATGTCAGACCATGGTTGGATAGGGATGGGTAGCGGATGCAAGAGCCCTGCTGGTTTGTGACAAGGTGTCTTGTTGCGGGCACAGGTGGTACAGGACTCGACGAATTCCCTGACATCCTTAGCGAGGTCCTGCCACCAATAGAACCGCGAGATCAGGAGAAACATCTTGCAAGCACCGGGATGACCAGCCACCAATGTGCAGTATCCCCACTTCAGGATACGCCTTCGGAGCGCAGGGCTCACGTATGTTTTCCCCGGCGGGACATTCCGGAGGTCGACAGGAGCTGCGGAGACAAGACGCTCTGGGGGAATTATGTGCTCTGGGGTCACTTCTTCACCAACCACATCAGAGGCGCGAGAGAGGGCGTCTGCCTTCACATTCTTTTCCACGGGACGGAGGTGGATCTGGAATTTAAGTCGGGAGAAGAAGAGCGACCACCTAGCTTAGCGCGGGTTTAGTCCCTGGGTCGTTCGAAAGGTACTGGAGGTTCTTGTGGTCAGAATAAATACAGATAGGATGCCGAGCACCTTCTAGCAGATAACGCCATTCCTCCAATGCCAGTTTGATGGCTAATAACTCCCGATCTCCAATAGTGTAATTCCTCTCCGCCGGTGAGAATGTCTTGGAAAAGAAGCCACAAATTACTGTTTTGCCCGTGGACCCCTTCTGCATGAGGACTTCTCCAACTCCCACCGATGAGGTGTCTACTTCAAGCAAGAAGGGTTTTGCGGAGTTCGGTCGCGACAGGATAGATGCAGTGGCAAAGGCAGTTTTTAGTTTAGTGAACGTTTCCTCGGTCTCGTAGGGCCAGCTATGCGGATTCGCATTTTTCTTCGTGAGGGCCACAATTGGAGCCACCAGCATGGAAAAGTGCGGGATGAACTGCCGGTAATAATTGCAGAAACCCAGGAACCGTTTTATGGCCCGAAGGCCAACTGGGCTCGGCCATTGCAACACGGCCGACAACTTAGCTGGGTCCATCTGTAGGCCCTTGTCAGAGATGATGTAGCCCAGAAATGGAAGGCTAGTTTGGCATACAGGCGGTTAGCTTGTAGGCGCCTCAGTACCTGGCGAATGTGGACGTGGTGAGTCTCTAGATCGGGTGAGTATACCAAGATGTCGTCCAAGTAGACCACAACACAGGTATAAAGCAGATCCCTGAAAATGTCGTTCACGAACTCCTGGAAGACGGCAGGCGAATTACACAGTCCAAATGGCATGACCAGGTACTCAAAGTGTCCGTCCCTGGTGTTAAAGGCTGTCTTCCATTCATCACCCTTACAAAATCGGACCAGATTGTAGGCCCCCCTCAAATCTCGTAGGCGATCAAAGAGCTTCGGGATCAACGGCAGAGGGTACCGATTCTTCACCCTGATCTTGTTAAGACCCCAGTAATCGATGCAGGGCCGTAAGGAACCGTCCTTCTTTTCCACGAAGAAGAATCCTGCACCCGCGGGAGAGGAGGACTTTCGTATAAACTGCTTCTGGAGATTTTCCCGTATATATTTCGACATTTTTCTCGGGAACGGTCAAGGGGTAGACTCTGCCCCGAGGAGGACTGGTACCTGTCAGTAAGTCAATCGGACAATCGTATGGGCGATGCGGAGGGAGGGTCTCTGCTTGCTTCTCAGAGAAAACATCGTCGAACTCCAGATATTCGGCAGGTAGGCCGGGCAACGGCTCGTGGAGGGTCGAGAAAGAGCAGGAAAGCACCGGGCGAGGTGCCACCAGGCAACGACTCAGGCAATTAGGATCCCAGTGAGTTACTTCTCCGGACGTCCAGTCCAGTGTAGGAGAGTGGAACCGCAGCCATGGAAGCCCGAGGAGAACCACCGAAGAGGAGCGTGACAACACGTAGAAGGAGATCTTCTCCGTATGCAGGGCCCCCACGTGGAGGGACAGTGGTTTGGTGATGAAACGTATGGTGTCACTTAGCAGCTCTTCACTGACCGAGGAGATCACCAGCGGCTTTTCCAGGCAGACCACCGGGAGACGACACTGCATCACTAAGGAGCGGTGGATAAAGTTCCCGGCTGAGCCTGAGTCCAGGAAGGCCGAGAACTGAAACGTGAGTCCAGCATCAGTCACGACCTGTACACTCATCATCAGGCGTGGAGAGGAGGAATTTGCACCTAGGAACGCCTCTCCCACGGAACCTATGTGCGGGAACCGGCGTCGTCGGGCTAGCTCACGCTCTTGCCGAAGCTCTTCTTCCCTTCCAGAAAAATGCACGTCGATGCGGGTGGCCAACTGGATCAAGTCGCCGAGAGAGAACGGAATGTCTCTCACGGCCAGCACATCCTTAACTCAACTAGAGAGCCCCTACTTAAAGGTAGCGCACTGGGTGGCCTCGTTCCAGGTTAACTCTGAGGCTAAGGTGCGGAACTGCACCGCGTGGTCTCCCACAGACGAATTCCTCTGGTGCAGGTTTAGGAAGGCCGTTTTGGCGGAGGATGCTCGTGCTGGTTCCTCGAACACGCTGCGGAATTCCCCGAGGAAAGCCTGTAGGTCCGCCGTTACCGGATCGTTCCTATTCCACAGAGGTGTGGCCCATGCCAGGGCCTTCCCGGAGAGGAGGCTAACCACAAATGCCACCTTTGACCATTTGGACAGGAACTGGTCGGCCATCAGCTCCATGTGCATCCAACATTGGGTAATGAATTCCCTGCAGAGTTTCGGGTCTCCGTCGAACTTAGACGGGAGCGACAGCCATAGCTTGGGACCCACCGAGGCCAGAGAAACCACCAGAGCTGGAGCAACCACGGACGATGGCGGAAGCTGCTGCTGGGCGGTGATGAGCTGCTGCATCATGGTGGACAATTGGTTCAGTTATTGCGCTTGTCGCCCCAGTTGCTGGGACTGCTGGGCAACAATGGTCGTTAAATCCGCCACACTGGGCAGTGTCACCTAAGCGGGATCCATGGCCAGATCTTACTGTAACGCACAGAGGTAGTGGATCCGCGGGACCACCGCAAGCGATGGCGGAAGCCCACGCCAGGGAGCGGAATCTAAGTAGGTCCCGGTTTTCACCAGAGCCCGCCGCAAAGCGGGATGGACTTGCTGCGGCGGGAGTCTACCAGGTCGCTACCACTGAGGGGACTTGCTTGCGGTGGCAGCCAAGGGTAGGCATGGTACAGATTCATCATGCAGGCTCGTAGTTGGGGACAGGCGGTAATGTCAGGACAGGCGGCAAAGGTTCGTGGTCGAGGGATGGAGGCAAGAAGGTACGGTACACGGTAATCAGGAAAAGACTTCAGGAACGCTTTCTCAGTAGGCTAAATAGCACTAAAGATCCGGCGCGGTTACTAGGAAGAGACAGGCTTAAATAGGGGCAGCGACCGGCAATAGCCAATTACCGGTGTGCTGGCCCTTTAAATTTAACACTGCTGGCACGCGCGCGCCCTAGGCAGTGGGACCACCCGCGCCGAGGGACAGAGACAGCAGCAGGAGCGTGGCCGAGCAAGTGAGCTTCAGGACTGGCAGGGGGACAAGCGCACCCGCGACCCGACATGCGGGATGCGGCGCTGCTCAGCAGCGGGGCACTGATGCGCCTGCGACCCGGGATGAGCCGAAGGTTAACATGAGAGGCACAGGAAGCATGATATAGCTATGTTATCATGCCTCCTACACTACTATGTGTCCTAGGTTGAAGTTAATGCTGCTTTTTAGTCCTAAACTAATAAAGCACCATGGACAGAAAATTAAAAAAAGTTTTGACTCTCAGAATATTGTAACATAGAAATGTGATTTTTTTATTTTTTTATTTAAGTGACAATTATGAGTTTTGCAAGGAGGGTCTTATAAAAAGAGGCTTTTTTGTGAAAAGCGTGGATTTGGTCTGTAAAAAGGGGCAGCAAACTAAGCAATATCCCTGGATGGCAAAGTTCTAGCTATGCCACTGACTGGCATTCCGGAGGTAGATTAAAGGCAATGGGACTAGTCTCTTAAAATGTTTTGCACTTTTTTTGTGGAACTATTTGTTCTTGCTATTTCTTACCTGTTTGAAAACCATGAATCATAATCTATTGACCATGTGGTCACCACAACAATGTTGCAAAAATTAAATTAATGACATTTTTGTTGCCATTCATTAATTCATATTGAGCTGCAGACTGAAGTTTTGTTATTTTCATCTAGAATGGTCATGTCTTTATTTGATCATAATCAACATTATGAATTAGAATCTTATTCATTATCTTAATATGCAAAGAGGCAAGATACATTCATATTGTCATATCTACACCTATTAGGGCCTCTGCGACTTCCTTACTCCGCAGCATATGACAGAGGGGCACTGTTAAAGGGGTTGTCTCATCTCAAAGTTTTATAGGATGCATGAATGAAATAATGCTGCTTTGCTCTGTCACTTCCTGGTCAAGTTGTGTGTAATTAGCATATGAGCGCCATGTATTAAGACTTCTGCTAATTAGATAAATCTCATGCTGTCAGGACCAGGGAAGCTTCTGAGTTAAAGTAAACAGCAGTAATTACAGTATTTTGACTGAATTATCCTAAAAAAACCAAGCTCTCCCTGTCCATTTTTTTGTCACTCCCTGTTACCTTATACCAGCGGGGGGGGTGGGGTGGCGGGGGTGATGATTGACAGATGTCTCCACCTCTATTTCCTGTCCAGGATGCCATGGAGCCGGTCCAATCACATTCTGGATGGGTCCCTGGCTTCGTTTTTATTACTCCTCCTTTATTATCACCTTTGCCGGTGATAGACTTTCTTGACCTGGTGTGTGCATATTTTTATTGTCTGCTTGATTTCCTGATCTTTTTTGCTTGTCCTCTGACTTTAATCTCGCCTCATATTTTGGTACTTCATTGCCCACTCTGGCCTTTGACCCAGTCTGCCTGACTATTTTCTGTTTGTACATCTTGGGCGACATATATGAACAAAGACTAGTGCAGCCAATTCGCTATATTTATAATCAGGCGCACTCTAGAATCAGGCACATTACAAAGCATTTGCAGCACTTTGTAATGTGCCTGAGCATGTCGCACGACAACCGTATGAAGTTACACATTTATAGCTTCAGTATAGCAAATCCAGATGCCTTATTGCTGGAACAAGTAAACCACTTTAAAAGTGGTTTACCTGAGCCAGATGTGTTGCTTTTGCACTTAAATGTGCCTCATTGATGACCCGCAGTAGACCAGGTTCATAGATTCAGGCGCATTCTACACTACTATTGTGCGCAAACATATTGGCGTCTGGGAACCAAAAATCATACATGTTGCCCCTTGCCTGTCTTCTGTGTGCACTTTGCCAGCAGAGGGACTGTCACCCAGTTGCTGCCGGCCATAGAGGGCTGGCCGAGCAAGTAGGCAGGGACAGCATGGGGGGCTATCCTTATGGCTCATTTCTGTCCTCCAGTTCAGTTCACCTGCTCTGGACATCTGTAACACATATCCTTTTAAAATGTATTTAAAGCCTCCAATAATTTGTATTATGTCATGCACATTGCATAAACGAAGGTGTTTACACATCTGATGATCTTTTCCCAACCTCCAATCCTTTTGGAGGTCGACAGTTGACATAATTTTCTATTCTGGAGATCACCTACAGTGGGATGCAAAAGTAATTACACCCTTTGAACGGTTCATTATTCTTAAATGTTACAGCCACAAACTTATATTTTATCAATATTTTATGTGATAGAGCAACACAGAGTAGCGAGTATTCATAAAATATAAAGAAAATAATATGTTCTTTTCCAAATTTTGGATGGGGTCCCTTTTTATTACTCCTCCTTTATTCTCACCTTTGCCGGTGATAGACTTTCTTGACCTGGTGTGCGCATATTATTATTGTCTGCTGGGCTCTTTGATCTTTCTTGCTTGTCCTCTGACTTTTCTCTCGCTTCATATTTTGGTACTCCATTGCCCTCACTGGCTTTTGACCCAGCAAGTATTCATGAAATATAAAGAAAATAATATATTCTTTTCCAAATTTTTGCAAATCAAAAACTGAAAAGTATGGTGTGTATATGCATTCAGCCCCCCTTAGTCAATACTTTATGGAACCACCTATAACTGCAATGAGAGCCGCATGCCTGTTGGGGGATGTCTCTAACAGTTTTGCACATCTAGAGTTTGGAATTGTTGCTCAATATTTTTGCTTATTCTTCTTACCAGCTATATTTCAGATTGGTTAGTGAATGTTTGTGCCACAGATTCACAATGGGATTAAGTTCTGGACTTTGACTGGGCCATTTTAACACATGAATATGCTTTGATTTAAACCATTCCATTGTAGCTTTGGCTGTATGCTAAGGGTTGTTTTCCTGCTGTTAGATGAACCTATGTCTCAGTCTCAAGTCTTTTGTAGTCTTAAACAGGTTTTCTCCCAAGATTGCCCAATATTTAGCTCCATCCATATTCCCATCAACTCTAACCAGCTTCCCAATGTCTGCTGAAGCAAATAATCCCCATAGAATGATGCTGCCATTATCATGCTTCATGCTGGGGATGGCGTGTTCAGGGTTGAGTGCAGTGCTGGCTTTCCTTCACACATCATGTTTAGCATTTAGGCTAAAAAGTTCAATTTTGGTCTCATCTGACCAGAGCACAATCTTCCACAGGCTTGCTGTGCCCCTGCATAGCTTTTTACTAACTGAAAATGGAATGACTGATGGCTTGCTTTCTCCTTGCCATGAATGCCAGATTTATGGAGTACATGACTAAAGGTTGTCGTGTGGACATATTTTCCCACCTGAACTATACATCTCTATAGCTCCTTCACAGTGACTCTGGGCCTCTTGACTGCTTAACAAATTAGTGCTCTCCTTGTCTGGGCTGTCAGTTTAGGTGGAAAGCCATATCCTGGTAGGTTAGCATTTGCGCCATACTCTTTCCATTTACATATGATAGACTGAAGAGTGCTCTGCGACATGTTCAGAGTTTGGGCTATTCTTTTAAAACCTAACCCTGCAATACACTTTGCCACAACTTTATTCCTGAACTGTCTGGTGTGTTTCTTGGTTTACATGATGCTGGATATTCACTAATGTTGTCTAACAAATCTCTGAGGCCTTCACAGAACAGCTGTAGTTATACTGAGAAGAAATTACATACACTATTACTATGTAGTCTATTTACTAATTACATGACTTCTTAAGGCAATTGGTCATATTTGACTTCATTTAGGGGTTTCAGAGTACAGGGAACTGAATATATATGCACAGTTTTAAGATTTTTAAGTTGCAAAAATATGGAAAAGCATGTTTCATTTCCTTTACACTCTACAAATACTTGCAACCTTGTGTTGCTCTAACTCTAAAAGTATCAATAAAATATATTGAAGGTTGTGGCTGTAACATTTAAAAATGAGAAAGTTTAAAGAGTATGAATACTTTTGAAACACACTGTATATTTTATTAGTTAAAACTAGTATGTGGTTGATTGTAGAGTATTTTATTTTTTTCATTTCTTTTTCTACGCGAAGCTTTCTTGTCTGGACTGCTGTTAAGAGCGTTACTACCTTTAATCGTACAGTTTTCTAAGCATGGTCCTTGGTCATTATGCAGGGAAGGAAAAGTCAGGAGCCATGATATATTATAAATGCTAGTTCCTATGTTATTTATACAAAGGTGTTTTATTATATTGTATTGATGAAAAGGATCTCTACAACACAGGAAGCGACGTAGACAAAGTGAAAACTACTCGATGTCATGCTTATTGATATACTGTGGTAAATATAAATATGTAATATAAAGACTCTCAGATATCTGTATTCAATAATTATTTGTTCAATAAAGATGACACTTTAAAATGCACGTTTGTTTAATAAGAGTGTGCATATTTGTATTATTACGATTCAATGTAGATAAAGTTAAGATCATTCATTCAAAAATAGGATAATAAACTTTATCTCACAATTGTATACAATGGGAGTAAATATGTGTATGGAATGACTGTGAAAACTAGAGTTCATGGTAATTAGGGTTCTGCTTTATGCTCATGTAACCTTACGTCAATGAAAATGTTAATACCACATAAATCAGTACTTCTCACAAGCATAAGGGCTGTGGGGCAAACATGTCCTTAATAAGATCCTCATTTATCATCCAGGCAGCTAATCCTTTAGTAATTCTAGATGCCGAATTAATTTTCCATTTTAATTATCTTAAACTGTTTTCACCCAGAAAAGATCATAAGGACAAATCATGGACTATTAATTAAAGCTGTTTGTTGGAATTCATTTTATATTTCAATAAATAAATTGTAGAAGATTATATTAAGTTGCTGATACACTATACACTCAATTCTTTCTTTTCAGATAAGGAATTCTGAATGTAAGCTTTTACAAAAATCGAATATACCTTAGTTTAATATGAGTTTTTATCAATAATTTAAGTTCATAGCCTGTGCCGAGTAATGACAGCAGTTAAAAGGGTACAAA
Source organism: Phyllomedusa bahiana (assembly GCA_025379985.1). Classification (NCBI taxonomy): domain Eukaryota; kingdom Metazoa; phylum Chordata; class Amphibia; order Anura; family Hylidae; genus Phyllomedusa; species Phyllomedusa bahiana. The sequence continues at coordinate 51,112 of JAODAL010023181.1, forward strand.
ATGCTTATTTACTCCCTGACCAAAAGTCTCAAAACCATACATCATTGATTTGTTCTTTTGGGATCCTTTATGTCTGATTAGACTATAAATATAAAGTAAATATCCAAACACAGTATTATTTTTACCACTCTAATAGCAAAAACAAGTTATTCACTAAAGCACATCTATGACTCTGAGGTCTGGTTCACATGGCATAAAAAAGCACACCTTTCTTTTTAATAAATTATCACTTGCATTTTTTTTTTCTCTATTTTAAGTCAGTTTAATTGCATGTGTCAAGTAGATCAATAACAAGTTAAACAACAAAATACATGCGTAATTGGTATATCTTTTCCAGTCCTCACTGACTCTCTAAAATTACGAGGAAAACACATGTTTACACGCTACTTATTGCCATCCATTCACATTTTTGTTATGTTCTCTGTTGCATAAGATAACATGTAGAAAACTTGACGCCTTAACACAATTTTTTGCGTCTTTTTCCTGTGTAAAATGCGCCTGAGTATATGAAAGTGTTGAATATGCATAAATAATGCCTAAGGTTCGAGGCACCTCACATCTGTGTTTGGCACGGCGTGGAACTTTGCCACATTAGTAACTCGCCAAATATGTGTTTTTGACACACAGTAATAGCTGTCACACTGAGACTTGTGGTGCATCATACAAGATCACTATCATAATTTCTATTCACTGACATTCTAGTCTAATACCTTTTCTTTTATTTCTAGCCTGCTATGATGTGTTTATAATCACTGATAACACTACGCTAACTCTGTAAATACATGATTGAAAATAGAATTTATGGTAGATGCTGTATTGGTTTAATTAATTTATATTATTTAATTTAAACTTATTTTTAGATTATTTTAATTTTAAACACATTTTATAGAAAATAATGTTATATCTTTGCTGTATTATATAATTTTATATTAATTTTATATTCTATAATTTATTACGAAATTTGTATCATTTAATTTTATATAGTTTCATAATTATCAAGTGTGTGGTTTTGCTGAACCACATTCATAAATGTGTCCAATATTAAGAGTGTGATGTGACATGCCTCCAAAACACTACCGCATGCTTGATGCATTACAAAGTATCGAGTCCGGCGCATAGTGCGCCAAACATGTTCATTTAAAGGGCCATGCATCGGCAAATTAGGTGGACCACTCACTTTTGCCGCATTTAAGTCCAGAAAAGTGAAACTGACCTGTTCATATGTTGCCCGATGTGTCCCAATGCTCCCTTTTTTCAATATAAAACTATGGAACACTTTAGATGCATTTTTGTCACGTACTTTTGTGCATAAAAGACGCACAAAACATGTTTTAAGCATCAAAATACACATCAAAGGATGGCATGTGAATCCAGCCTTACGTTTCATTGATACAAAGGGACAGCTGCACCAGAATTCTGGCACAATTTGCACCAAAACTAATGACCTACATGCTTTACACCACATTTATGAGGTTTTTAAAATAGTTTTTAGACACTTCTGTGCAAACAAAAAGGGTCTAAGCCTAGATACTTTCTCTCAATGAAACATAAGTGTCCCTCTTTAACTATTCAAAAAGTTTTTAAATGGCCTTAACATCATGGCTGACTGGTGTCTATTACATAAGGTATCTAAAGAAAAACAGGTTAGCAACACTGCTGCTCTGATTCATGAGCTGTTTTTGATATTGCAGCTAAGCCCTATTTATTTTAATAGGAGTGAAATACAATGCACTGGCACAGGCTATCAACAAGGGTGTAATAATTACATTTGCATGGGGAGCAACAGTAAGTGGAGATGTGTGGGGGTAGCACACATCTCTAACTATCTAAGGGTGCTTTCACACATAGCGTTGTTGGTGCATTTTTTGTCAGAAATGCATAGCACTAAATTACCTTTATTGCTGTGCATTTCTGGTAAAAAAAAAAAAAAAAACACCTAAAAAACAATGGGCAATATTTATGAATTCCGCCGGGTCGGGGCGCACCTTTCCGCCAGTTTTCCGGCGGAATCTGCGCCTGATTTATGTCGGGGCCGGGGCGCGCTCATACATAGCATGTAAAGTCCGCTGCGCCTCGCCAGTGTTTTAGGCGCAGTGCGGGTTCGAGGCGCAGTGCGGGGCTGCGCCTATGATTCGGCGCCGGAGGTAGTGAGGTCATACATGCGGGGAAAAGTCCACCGCGCCTGGATAGTGTGTTAGGCGCAGTGCGGGGACTGAGGCGCAGTGCGGGGCTGCGTCTATGATTCGCCGCCGGAAGTAGCGCACTCATACATGCGGGGAAAAGGTCCCTGCGCCTCGCCAGTGTGTGTGGGGCACAGTGCGGGGACATGGGCGCAGTGCGGGACTTCGCCGAAAAACAGTTCCGATGCGAGACAGGCTGGAACAGCGAGAAATCATTCCACATGTCGGTGCGGAGTAAGAATCAAAAATCGCCTTTATAAAGGCGGTCAACAGTCTCCGGAAAAGAGCCGAACCCTTAAAAATAAAAAAAAAATCAAACAAAATCACTTTCCAATATCCTAATTCAAGAATTAGGATATTGGAAATTCCCGCGAAATACAGTAATTCAAATTCCGAAAGCTATTCTGATTGGTCGGCATAAACCGGCCAATCAGAATAGGAGCGACAGTGAACCATTAAAACCTATGGGAAGTTTAGACCAATCAGAATCCACGGCGGATAGTTCAAAATACAGTAAAAATTCTGAAAAGAGCTGATTGGTTAAGCTACCGGGGACTTGGCTTGCTCAGCCAATCAGAATAGGAGCGACAGAGACCCATTCTAGCCTATGGGGAAGTTTAGACCAATCAGAATCCACGGCGGGACAGTTCAAAATACTGTAAAAATGCTGAAAATAGGTGATTGGCTGAGCTAGCGGGGGCTCGGCTAGCTCAGCCAATCAGAGCACGAGCTACTTCTCCCATTATAGTCTATGAAGAGATGGGCGCAATGCAATCTCGGCGCTCAGCGCCGTGCGGCATGAAGTATTAATCAAAAAATCTTTTTCATTAAGTGTAAAACATTATCAGATAAAGAGCAGAACCCTTCTTTACAAATAAAGCAGTTAAAAACCCAAACAACGCGTTTGTCGCCGAGACCGGCGCTACATAGGGAATTGCAATAGAGAGAATTGCCGGGAAATACAGTAATTCAAATTGTTTAAGCTATTCTCATTGGTCGGCAGAAGCCAGCCAATCAGAATAGGAGCGACAAAGACCCATTATATCCTATAGAGAAGTTTGGACCAATCAGAATAGGAGCGACAGTGGCCCATTCTAACCTATGAAGCAGTATTAACCAATCAGAATAGGAGCGACAAAGTCCCATTATATCCTATGGAGAAGTTTGGACCAATCAAAATCAAAGGCGGGACAGTTCAAAATACAGTAAAAAGACAGAAAAGAGCTGATTGGCTGAGCTAGCGGTGGCTTGGATATCCCAGCCAATCAGAGCGCGAGCTACTTCTCCCATTATAGTCTATGGAGAGATGGGCGCTCTGAAATCTCGTCTCTCAGCGCCGTGCGGCATGAAGTATTAATCAAAAAATCTTTTTTATTAAATGTAAAACATTATCAGATAAAGAGCAGAACTCTTCTTTACAAATAAAGCAGTTAAAAACCCGAACAACGCGTTTGTCGTCGAGACCGGCGCTACATAGGGACTTGCAATAGAGAAATTGCCGGGAAATACAGTAATTTAAATTGTTTAAGCGCTTCTCATTGGTCGGCAGAAGCCAGCCAATCAGAATAGGAGCGACAAAGACCCATTAAAACCTATGGAGAAGTTTTGACCAATCAGAATAGCAGCGACAGTGTCCCATTATAAGCTATGGAGGAGAATTGACCAATCAGAATAGGAGCGACAAAGACCCATTATAAGCTATGGAGGAGAATTGACTAATCAGAATAGGAGCGACAAAGACCCATTATAACCTATGGAGAAATATAGACCAATCAAAATGAAAGGCGGGACAGTTCAAAATACAGTAAAAATGCAGAAAAGAGCTGATTGGCTGAGGTAGTGGTGGCTTGCCTATCCCAGCCAATCAGAGCGCGAGCTACTTCTCCCATTGTAGTCTATGGAGAGATGGGTGCAATGCAATCTCGGCGCTCAGCGCCGTGCGGCATGGAGTATGAATAAAAAAATAATTTTTAGTTAATGTAAAATGTTATCAGATAAAGCGCTGAAACCTTCTTTAAAAATAAACCACTTAAATCCCTAACAACGCGTTTTTCGCCGAGACCGGCGCTACATAGGGAATTGCAATAGAGAGAATCGCCGGGAAATACAGTAATTCAAATTGTTTAAGCTATTCTCATTGGTCGGCATAAACCAGCCAATCAGAATAGGAGCGACAATGTCCCATTATAACCTATGGAGAAGAATTGACCAATCAGAATAGGAGCGACAATGTCCCATTATATCCTATGGAGAAAAATTGACCAATCATATTCCAAGGCGGGACAGTTCAAAATACAGTAAAAATGCAGAAACGAGCTGATTGGTTGAAGCGGCGGGAGCTCGTCCAGCTTAGCCAATCAGAGCGCGAGCTACTTTCTCATAGAGTTCTATGGGGAAAAGAAATTCTGAGCGCGCTCTGTGATTGGCTAAGTTAAAAGAGGCGCCGTTATTTGGACCAATGGGAGAGCGAGCGACGCTCCTATGGGTTTTCTAATGCAATCTGAAATCAAACTGTACACGGCCGAAATCAAATTATAAGACTACAGAAGTGGTCCTGATGTGTATATAAAATGAATAATAATATGGGGGTAACGAAAAAAAAAATATTAAATCAATAAAATCATGTTTATTTCTTTATTTTCGTTAGCCAAGGATCAATAGTATGGGTGCAACGAAAATAAAGAAATTAACATGATTTTATTGGTGGCTGTTAGGTGCAGTATACGCAAAAAAACGGGCGAAAAGCCTGATCATACATGTCGCCCAATGTGTGAAAACACCGTAATACAGCAGCAGAAGAAGATCTCAGCAGCAAGTGAGGGAGGAGCTTGCACTGAACAAAAAGTTCACCATTGTAGCTTAAATTATGAGAGCATAGGACAGGAGATATTTTCAATCGTATCACATAGATTTATTAAAGGGTAGATACATTTAAAATTTATTTTACAATTCATTAGCTAGACTAATGGTGCAATAATAATAATAATAATAATAATAATAATAATAATAATAATAATAATATAAATTATACATTACATAGTTGTACACTTAAAAGTGGGTGATTCTGCCACCCAAACTATACATCTATATACAGATAGTACCTATGAGTGCCCAAGTGCATGGAGTGTGAGAAGTGTGTGGGACTGCAAACCAGGAGATAGCAATTAGTAGGTATGCTTGAGAAGTTGTATTCTGATTGTACAGGGTAGCATGTTCTAGAGAACTGATGCAGTTCATGTAAGTCTTGTAGGTGAGCTTGGGAGGTTCAGGTGATTGAGGCATTTAAACTAAGGGTTTGTTCACATGACATCTTGCATTAAATACATCCAAAAACATACCACAAACTGTTTTCTGGACTGCAGAAATGTATCCGTATTGTTTCTATGGGATCTTCAATGTGTAAAATGGGTCAAGAATTGACATGTCAATCCTTTCAATGCATCTGTTTTAAGCAATTCAAAAATGGATGTAAAATACGTATCGTATGAACGACGATATGTACTTTACATTGAAATCAAGGTACTCACACTTGAACATTGTTAAATACATTTCAGGGTCCATTTTTCAGCACGCAAAACATATCCAAAAATTTATTTAACAAACACCACGTGACCATACACTAAGATTATCAGAAGAACACTGAGACCGGTTAGGGTAGTAGACAGATGTGAGGAAGCTGATGTAGCAGGGTGCGGAACTGTAGAGAGATTTATGAGAGATTATTTTATGTTGTCTTCTGTACTGAATAGGCAGTCAGTGCAGTAACTGGCACAGGGTATAGGTATCAGTATAGCGGCTGGAAACCAAGTTAAGTAGAACCTGTCACATAGGTTATGCCCCCCTTACTGAGGACAGCACAGGCTAGTGTCAGACATGCTTTTTCCAGCGCTGTGCCCCTTATTTTGTAAGATGCTGTAGTTTTCGAGTATTTAAAGCTCAAATCTGCAGTTTTCAGCCAGAAAAGTCATTCAAAGAGTCAGTTTTTTTCAAACCCCGCCCATTTGAGGCCAGCCCCACCCACCCCAACTGATAAACCTATTACTTTGAATAGGTAGAAACATGTGACTAACTGTCAGTGGGCATGGTCAGCCTTTGGTGGGCGGGGATAACACCTGCACATGAATAAGATTTGGAGTAAATGCTCTAAAACTACAGCATCTTACAGAATAAGGAACACAGTGCTGGGAAAAGCATGTCTGACACTGACTTGTGCTGTCCTTAGCAAGGGAAGCATAATCTATGTGACAGGTTCCCTTTAAAGAAAGTTGAACCTTGCTGCTACATTTAAGACAGATTATAAAGGGAGGAGTTTACAGAAAGGGAGACCGATAAGCAAGGAGAGACATTATCAAGGTGATAAAGTAAAAGGGCAACAATAAGAGTTTTTGTTTTTACAGTTAGAAAATGGTGGATACTTGGAATGTTATTGAGGTGGAAATGACAAGAGCGGGCAGAGCACTACACTATACTGCATTGATAACCTGCTTTTATAACATTGATGTTAATAATCTATTATAGTAGATGAAGGCAAACAACACCCAAGCAGATAAGCTCAGAACTTGTAGGTAACTATTGAATACGTACTATGGGTTTAATATTTGAAAAATTAAATGGGTTCAATGAGTACTCATAGCTGTATTTTTAGAACAAATATTTCTGCATACATAGCTCTAGAGAAGTAAAGTTTTCCCTTGAGTAGAACAACTTGAAGGTGTAGAAATTGATAGGAAATGCAATGCTTCCTGGGGTATCAAATATGTGAACAGGCTCTAGGTGAGAAAGCTAGTTTTCTGGTACCACCTATTGGAAGCAGTTTCCCTTACAGCCACATCCGACCTATTCAGGAGTCTTAAAAAGTGACTGGAGATTTTAAACCATGCCAGAAAGTCTTTTATAAGAAAAAGTCTCCCATCTGCAAGTTATTTTGGGGTGTTTGGCACTTTTCAGTGCAAAACAGGATTCTTGGTGGGTGGTTGAGAGGCCTTTTAATGTAACTCTAAGGCGTAGTTCAACCCAAATTACGCCATGTGTACGGGGCGGGACGGGGGGGAGGGGGCCGGCAACCCACTGGCCCCATAGACATTCATTATTCCCGGCGTGTATACGGCGTGAATAATTGACATGTCACTTCTCTCCCCGCTCGGCATATTGTCCGGGCAGGGAGAGGAGACGAAATCCATAGTTCTCTATGAGAACTGTGGATTACCGTAATCACTGGGACGTATCTCGCCCCATATTTCGCGCAGTACAGCGCGAAATACGGGGTGAGATACGTCCCATTTTAAGCCGTGTAAACATAGCCTCAGAGAGTAAAGTTTCTCCTTTGGGAAAGCATCATAAAGATGTAGGAAGAAGTCTCAGACATGCAATACTGGAAAATCAAATATGTAAATAGGCACTAGGGAAGAGCGCTGTTGGAAATAGCATCTCTTACAGCCACATCCAACCTATAAAAGAGACTTTAAACATGGCAAGGGATTTCACGTGAATTTCCATACAGTGTAGGTTGGAACCTGCAAAATTCCATACAGTTGGATCTTGTTGCATATCAAAAATTAATTGTTTTTGTTTCTGGATGCTGTTGTTTTACAGGATAGTAAAGTGCAGTCAGTACCAAGACATATATGGTGTACAGTATCTCACAAAAGTGAGTACACATCTCATATTTTTGTAAATATTGTATTAATTTTTTCATGGGACAACACTAAAGATATGACAGTTTGTTACAATGGAAAGTAGTCAGTGTACAGTTTGTATAACAGTGTAATTTTGCTGTGCCCTTAAAATAACTCAACACACAGCCATCAATGTCTAAACCGCTGGAAGCAAAAGTAAGCACACCCCTGTGTAAAATTTCACAAATTGTGGCCAAAGTCGCAATTATTTTGTATGGCCACCATTATTTTCCAGCACTGCCTAAGCTCTCCTGAGCATTAAGTTAACTAGAGCTTCACAGGTTGCCACTGGAATCCTCTTCTGCTCCTACATGATGAAATTATGGAGCTGGTGGATGTTAAAGACTTTGCACTCCTCCACCTTCCATTTCATGATACCCCACAGATGCTTAATAGGTAGAGATGGGCGAATTGATTCTAACGAAGTGGAATTAGTTTAGAATTTCAGGAAAACTTCAGTTCGGAACGAAGTCTAACTTGGGGTACTTTGGGTGTACGAAGTGTGCTTTTGATTGATAAAATGGCTGCGAGCACATGGCGCTACATGGGGCAAAGCACTCTGGGAGGAAGAAGGGCATAGCCTGCATGACATGTGCAGAGGTGAAGCCAATCAGAGACCGGCGGATTCTGTGACGTCACCGCACTATATAAGTCCGGGCGCGACGCCGGGAGCTCACACTCCTCTCACTGTGCTCATCAGGGAAGGTGCTGCCGTGGCTGATAGCTCTTACTGAAGAATTGATTTTTATATAGCGATTTCTGTGGGGTGTCTCAGCTTGTCTCAGAGACTGTTCTCTTAATGTTCTATTTCTAATTTTTTGGGGTATTGGATCTGAAATCCATTGTGCGTCCACTGCAGCTGCATATACATTCAATATCCAAGTGGGATCTAAGCCAGTTCCTGTTGTATTCATTTAAAGAAACAGCGTTTTTACAATACAAATACCACTTCAATTTTGGCTGCTCAATTCTATTGCGCAATTTACATCCAGGGGTTAATTAAGCGTTGTTTTGCTGGTGTGCTGACCCCAAGAAACCGTCTTTTTCAACGCCAAAATATATAAATTTTTCCTGTAGCCTAATTCACAAGCAAAGGTTAATTACAACTGTATCTCTTGTTGTGTGGCGTAGAAAACACGCAATTGTAACATGCTACAAAGCTACTATTTTGTGCGGCTCAATTCTTTGGCGCAATTTACATCCAGGGGTTAATTAAGCGTTGTTTTGCTGGTGTGATGACAAAAATAAACCGTCTTTTTCAACGCCAAAATATATAAATTTTTCCTGTAGCCTAATTCACAAGCAAAGGTTAATTACAACTGTATATCTTGTTGTGTGGCGTAGAAAACACGCAATTGTAATACGCTACAAAGCTACTATTTTGTGCGGCTCAATTCTTTGGCGCAATTTACATCCAGGGGTTAATTAAGCGTTGTTTTGCTGGTGTGCTGACAAAAATAAACCGTCTTTTTCAACGGCAAAATATATAAATTTTTCCTGTAGCCTAATTCACAAGCAAAGGTTAATTACAACTGTATCTCTTGTTGTGTGGCGTAGAAAACACGCAATTGTAACACGCTACAAAGCTACTATTTTGTGCGGCTCAATTCTTTGGCGCAATTTACATCCAGGGGTTAATTAAGCGTTGTTTTGCTGGTGTGCTGACAAAAATAAACCGTCTTTTTCAACGGCAAAATATATAAATTTTTCATGTAGCCTAATTCACAAGCAAAGGTTAATTACAACTGTATCTCTTGTTGTGTGGCGTAGAAAACACGCAATTGTAACACGCTACAAAGCTACTATTTTGTGCGGCTCAATTCTTTGGCGCAATTTACATCCAGGGGTTAATTAAGCGTTGTTTTGCTGGTGTGCTAACAAAAATAAACCGTCTTTTTCAACGCCAAAATATATACATTTTTCCTGTAGCCTAATTCACAAGCAAAGGTTAATTACAACTGTATCTCTTGTTGTGTGGCGTAGAAAACACGCAATTGTAACACGCTACAAAGCTACTATTTTGTGCGGCTCAATTCTTTGGCGCAATTTACATCCAGGGGTTAATTAAGCGTTGTTTTGCTGGTGTGCTGACAAAAATAAACCGTCTTTTTCAACGCCAAAATATAAATTTTTCCTGTAGCCTAATTCATGTCCGAAGGTTAATTAAGCCTGTTTGTGCTTTTACATTTAGTAAAACACACAGTGTTTTTAAACGACACATACAAGTCAATTTTTCCTGGCCATTTGTGGAGCGCAATTTATATCCAAGGGTTACCCAAGCTTGTTACTGGGTTCATTTGGAGTCAAAAACAGGGTGTATATTTATCATATACAGATATCATCATCAAACAGTGTCTGTACATTTTAGAACAAACAGTATGTCAGACAGAGAGGTGGCTCTGCACCTGCGAGTGGCAGTGGCACAAACATTCCTGGAACAGGCCCAGGTCACAGCACAGCAAGGGGACGTCGCAGCAGGGGTCACTCGGTGAGGCCACAACTGCCGCTGTCATCTAGCGGCCGTGTGTTGTTCAGCAACCCAAGGGTTCTTGATTGGTTGACTAGGTCATCCACTTCCTCCCAGATGACATCTGACAACCCCAGCCAAGAGTCGGTGGGAACATCAGACACAACCCTTAGTTGGCATGGCCCGGGAGCGGGTCAGCGGCCCTCACCTGTCCTCAGCCCGCCTCTGTCCCATCCGGTTCCCTCAGCCAGAGATCTACTATGTGGTCTGGGCTCAGCGCCACTATATAGCGAGGATGAACAATTTGAGGAGGGCAGTCAGCAGCTACTTGGCAGCGAAGAAATGGGGCCAATATCCCCTGCTTCTTGCAGTAGGCGGCAAAGTATAGATGTGGAGAGCAGCATGGGATGTCATGTTGTGAGGGGTCAGCCTCTGCATACCAAGACCGGTGATAAGGACAGCAGTGACGATGAAACAAAAATAGATGATGATGTAGCTGACCGCACTTGGGAGCCGGGTGAGGCAAGGGCTTCATCATCGTCAGGAGAAGAGGGCGTCAGCTTGCGCGTCAGGCAGCAGCGCAGCCAGCAAGTGGGTCGTGTGGCCGTGAGTCAGCAGGGTAGCAGCAGTGTGAGGTCGGGAGCCAAGCGGCCACGGGGTAAAAAATCTGCATCGCAGGTCCAAGAAAGTAGCGGCACAGGGGCTCAGCGAGGCAGCGGCGGCAGTAGTCACTCAGTGTGGAGCGTTGGCGGTAAAATCCGATACTCGGCGGTGTGGCAGTTCTTTGCTAAGACACCGGAGGAGCCGAATATGGGTATATGTAGAATCTGTGGGCAGAAAGTGAAGCGTGGCCAGGGAGCTAACGTTGGCACCACGGCCCTGAGTCAACACATGCAGCGTCACCATCCGGTGGCCTGGGAGAAACGTGGCTCAGATGTGGTGGACCATCCTGCCGCCGCAGCAACAGCAGCAGCAGCAGCGCCCAGTGGCACGCATGCCATTGCAGCCAGTCAAGGCTCCACCACCTCTGCAGAAGGGAGCTGTTTCTCTTTGACATCATCTCCCGGTCCAGATGCTCCTGCTCCTCGCTACTCATGGCGCCAGCAGTCGTTCAGCGAGGCGATTGCAAAGAGACAACAGTATGCGTCCACCCATCCTAAGGTGCAGCAGCTGACCGTGCTCCTGTCCAAGTTGTTGGTATTGCAGTCCCTCCCTTTCCAAATGGTGGACTCAGCACTAGTGATGAGCGCTTATGTTGACTATCGTCATTGTTTCGATAGTCGATATCCGCAGTTATCTAGACGATTTTCGATAGTCGATAACCGATTATCGCCGATGACCATTAAAGTCTATGGGAGAGGAACAACACCTTCATTCTTACACCCAAACAGGGCTGGAGAAGCTGGAATTAACATCCACAACAGTCAAATGGATACGTGCTACATCTTAGGCAACACAATTAGGTTATAAAAGCCACAGAAAAAAAATCACACACCATTCACTATCCCTGTCTTGTACCACAGTACCACAAATTAAAAAGTGCCAGAAGGCAGTATGATTTGAACCATCATTTTACTTGAACTGGACATTGAATATCCCTGTCCTGGAACGCAGCATGAGCCCCAAACCTGCTGAGCACTATTCTCTGTAGTATAGAGCTATGTGTACAGTTTGGCGGTGTCAGGCTTCTGTGCTGAGCACTATTCTCTGTAGTATAGAGCTATGTGTACAGTTTGGCGGTGTCAGCTCCTGTGCTGAGCACTATCTCGTATATA
>JAODAL010023182.1:0-63206 GCA_025379985.1 Phyllomedusa bahiana
TTTTTAAACCCCTAAAATAAAACTTTTTCACCCTGTATATTTTCCTATAAAAATACTATTCCATCCTGGAATATCCCCATAATAATACTATTCATCCTGTATATATCCCCTATAATAATACTATTCCACCCCTGTGATATTCCCCCTATAATAATACTATTCCATCCTGTGATATACCCTATAATAATACTTTCCACCCTGTTAAAATCCCCCATAATAATACTATTCCATCCTGTGAAAATAATCCATAATAATACTATTCATCCAGTGATATATTCCTATAATAATACAAATCCATCCTGTGATATTTTCCCCATAATAATACTATTCCATCCTGTGAATTTTCCTATAATAATACTATCCATCCTGTGATATATCACCTATAATAATACTATTCCATCCTGTGAAATATCCCCCTATAATAATACTATCCACCTGTGATATATCCCTCTATAAAATACTATTCCATCCGTGATAATCCCCCTATAATAATACTATTCCATCCTGGATATATCCCCCAAATAAAATACTATTCCATCCTTTTGAAATATCCCCTATAATAATACTATTCCATCCTTGATATACCCCCCAATATAATACTATTCCATCCTGTGATATATCCCCTATAATAATACTATTCATCCTGTGATATACCCCCCTATAATAATACTATTCCATCCTGTGATATTCCCCTAAAATAATTACAATTCATCCTGTGAATATCCCCTATAATAATACTATTCCATCCGTGATATTCCCCTATAAAATACTATTCCATCCTGTGAAATATACCCCCTATAATAATACTATTCCACCTTGATATCTCCCCTATAAAATACTATTACAGCCTGTGATATATCCCCTATAATAATACTTTTTCCATCCTGTGATATATCCCTCTATAATAATACTATTCCATCCTGTGAAAACTCCCCTAAAAAATACTATTCCATCCTGTGATATCTCCACTATAAGAATAATATTCCATCTTGTTATATATCCCCTATAATAATACTATTTCATCCTGTGAATATCTCCTAAATAATACTATTGCATCCTGTATATATGTCCTATAAAAATACTATTCCATCCTGTGATATATCCCCTATAATACTATTCCATCCTGTGATAATCCCCTATAATAATACTATTCCATCCTGTGATATACCCCCCCTATAATAAACTATTCCATCCTGTGATATATCCCCCATAATAATACTTTTCCCCATCCTGTGATATATCCCCTATAATAATACAAATTCCATCCGTGAAATATGTCCTATAAAAATACTAATTGAAACCCTGTGATATTTGTCCTATAATAATACTATTCCATCCAAATGATTTTGTCCTAAAAAAAACAATTGCATCCTGTGATAAAATTCCTATAAAATACTATTCCATCCTGTGCTATATCCCCTATAATAATACAAATTCATCCTGTGATATATCCCAAATAATAATACTATTCCATCCTGTGAAAATCCCCTATAATAATACTATTCCATCCTGTGATATATCCCCCTATAATAATACTATTCCATCCTGTGATATATCCCCTATAATAATACTATTCCATCCTGTGATATCTCTCCCTATAATAATACTATTCCATCCTGTGATATATACTCCTATAATAATACTTTTCCATCATGTGATATATCCCCCTATAATAATACTATTCCATCCTGTGATATATGTCCTATAATAATACTATTGCATCCTGTGATATATGTCCTATAATAATACTATTCCATCCTGTGCTATATCCCCTATAATAATACTATTCCATCCTGTGATATATCTCCTATAATAATACTATTCCATCCTGTGATATATCCCCTATAATAATACTATTCCATCCTGTGATATATCCCCCTATAATAATACTATTCCATCCTGTGATATATCCCTCTATAATAATACTATTCCATCCTGTGATATATCCCCTATAATAATACTATTCCATCCTGTGATATATCCCCCTATAATAATACTATTCCATCCTGTGATATATCCCCCTATAATAATACTATTCCATCCTGTGATATATCCCCTATAATAATACTATTCCATCCTGTGATATATCCCCTATAATAATACTATTCCATCCTGTGATATCTCCCCTATAATAATACTATTCCATCCTGTGATATATCCCCTATAATAATACTATTCCATCCTGTGATATATCCTCTATAATAATACTATTCCATCCTGTGATATCTCCCATATAATAATACTATTCCATCCTGTGATATCTCCCCTATAATAATACTATTCCATCCTGTGATATATCCCCTATAATAATACTATTCCATCCTGTGATATATCCCCTATAATAATACTATTCCATCCTGTGATATATCCCCTATAATAATACTATTCCATCATGTGATATATCCCCTATAATAATACTATTCCATCCTGTGATATATCCCCTATAATAATACTATTCCATCCTGTGATATATCCCCTATAATAATACTATTCCATCCTGTGATATATCCCCTATAATAATACTATTCCATCCTGTGATATATCCCCCTATAATAATACTATTCCATCCTGTGATATATCCCCCTATAATAATACTATTCCATCCTGTGATATCTCCCATATAATAATACTATTCCATCCTGTGATATCTCCCCTATAATAATACTATTCCATCCTGTGATATATGTCCTATAATAATACTATTCCATCCTGTGATATATCCCCTATAATAATACTATTCCATCCTGTGATATCTCCCCTATAATAATACTATTCCATCCTGTGATATCTCCCCTATAATAATACTATTCCATCCTGTGATATATCCCCTATAATAATACTATTCCATCCTGTGATATATGTCCTATAATAATACTATTGCATCCTGTGATATATGTCCTATAATAATACTATTCCATCCTGTGATATATCCCCCTATAATAATACTATTCCATCCTGTGATATATCCCCTATAATAATACTATTCCATCCTGTGATATATCCCCTATAATAATACTATTCCATCCTGTGATATATCTCCTATAATAATACTATTTCATCCTGTGATATATCTCCTATAATAATACTATTCCATCCTGTGATATATCCCCTATAATAATACTATTCCATCCTGTGATATATCCCCCTATAATAATACTATTCCATCCTGTGATATATCCCCTATAATAATACTATTCCATCCTGTGATAATCCCCTATAATAATACTATCCATCCTGTGAATATATCCCCTATAATACTTTTCCATCCTGTGATATATCCCCTATAATAATACTATTCCATCCTGTGATATATCCCCTATAATAATACTATTCCATCCTGTGATATATCCCCCTATAATAATACTATTCCATCCTGTGATATATCCCCTATAATAATACTATTCCATCCTGTGATATATCCCCCTATAATAATACTATTCCATCCTGTGATATATCCCCCTATAATAATACTATTCCATCCTGGACAATTTATATTGATACAGCTAAATAAATTGGGAATGGTTGTTGATATCAACTTCCTGTTTCTGGCACAGGGCGAAGTTTTCAAGATGGGTTTTGACCATGGCGGCCATTTTAAAATCGGCCATTTTGGATACAGCTTTATTTTTTCCAATGGGAAAAGGGTCATGTAACACATCAAACTTATTGAGAATTTCAAATCAAAAACAATGGTGTCCTTGGTTTTAACATACCTTTATTCTTTCTTGAACCTGAAATCTTGCAAAGCTAAGGACCACAGCGTTACCCGAGCATTGTTCCCCTTTCTCTCTCACATCCATTTCAAGGGTCCAACACTAATTTAATCTTCCTCCCTAACAGGTAGTATCGCAGGGAATCTTACGCCCACTTGATCGCTAGACACTCCTATTATATAGTAATTTGTCTCACAGAGGGATAATTTTTGACTGAGGGAAACTACTGGGTGTTCTTCCCCATTAATCTCTTGGGACATGACCGCCCCCAGTCCCACATCTGATGCATCGGTCTGAATGATGAACTCTCTAGAGAAGTCAGGGGCTATTAGCACAGGCTGCTTACACAGGGCCAACTTCAGCTCCTAAGAAGCCCATTCAGCTTCCGGGGACCACTTCACCTTGGCCGATTTCATTCCTTTAATAACGTCAGTCGGGGGCACTGCGATCTCTGCAAAGTTAGGGATGAACCTCCTATATTAGCCAATGATCCAGAGGAACGCCCAGACCTGTTTTTTAGTGAGGGGTAGAGGTCAGTTCTGGAGGGCCTCCATCTTGTTTATTTGTGGCCTTATCTCGCCCCTTCCCTCTATATCGCCCAGGTACCTGGCTTCCTCCATCCCCATGGCGCACTTGCTGGGGTTTAGTGTAAACCCAGCCTCTTTTAACGCTTCCAGGACGGCTTGGACCTTATGCAGTTGACTCTCCCAGTCTCGGACTATGTCATCCAGATAGGCTGCTGTATACTTCCAATGGGGACATAATATACAGTCCATGGCCCCTTGGAAAGTGGCAGCAGGTGCTCCCTGCAACCCAAAAGGCATACGGACCCTTTAAGAGTGGAGAAGGCCGTCTTCTCCTTGGCTTCCTTGAACAAGGGGTTTTTCCCGTACCCCTTTTAGGCCAAGGTGGTGACGTATCGGCCTCCTAACCCCATTACTTCGTGCACCCGAGGCTGGGGGGGGCATCAAACTTAGACTTCGTTAACTTCGTAGTCGTTGCAAAACCCAACACTACACAATTAAAAACCTCACCGCACAATATACATCACACACATCGCAATGTAACAACCCCCAAAACCCTCACCATAACATCACCTCTATCACAATGTAACAACCTCACCGTACAATAACACACCTCTATCACAATGTAACAACCTGCACCCACAAAAAACATCAACTCTATCACAATGTAACAAAACCCACACAAAAAAATCACACATTATCCCAATGTAACAAACCCACACCGCACAAAATAAAACACACACTATCAAAAGTAACAACCGCACCGTTTTCCCCCAACAAAAAATTTAACAAAACAAAAACACCTATCACAATTAAAATACCCCCTTTAAAAAACCTTTACTAAAAAACAAATCACACACTACACAAGTAACAACCTGCACCGCACAATAAAAAAAAATCACACACTATCACAAAAGTAAAACCGCACCGCCCAAAATATACTTCACCAAAATTCCAAGAACAACCCACCGCACAATATAAAACACACAAAACACAAAAAGTAAACCCAACCTCACCGTCACAAAAACATACACATTTTCCAATGTAACAACCTCACCGCCAATATACATCACACCTATCACAAAAAACAACCTGCAACCGTCACAATATAACCCCACACCATTAAAAACACCCCCTTAACAACCCACACAAGAAAAACACCCCAAAATACTCACACACATCACAATGTAACAACCTGCAACCCTCACAAAAAAAACATTTACCAACCCCCCTTATCCCCCTTTAAAAGTAACAACCTACACCTCCACAAAATTTCATCCACACTATCACAATGTTAAAAACCTCACCGTCACAATTACATCACACATATCGCAATGTAAAAACCGCACCGCACAATATACATCAACTCTACACAAATTTTAAAAACCTGCACCTCACAAAATACGTCCACACTATCACAATGTAACCACCTGCACCCACAATATAAAACACACCTATCACAATGTAACAACCGTCACAATATATATCACAACACATCACAATTTTAAAAACCACCCAAAAAAAATCACACACTATCACAATTAACAACCTCACCGTCTAAATACATCAAACACATCACAATATAACAACCTACCAATAACATACACTAAAACAAATTAAAACCACCCATTACAATATACATCACACAAATCACAATGAACAACCGCACCTCACAATTACATCCACACTATCACAATGTAAAAACCTACACAAAAAACATCACACAAATCACAAAGTAACAACCTACACAATAACATCACACACTTCACAATGTACAGCCTGCTGCGTCACAAAACATCACACACATCACAAAGTAACAACCTCACCGTCACAATAACATCACACACATCAAAATGAACAACCTGCACCTCACAAAAATTTCACAACCCCCATCACATTGTAACAACCTGCCCAATATACACACACACTATCACATTTAAAAACCTCCAATATACAAACACACACATCACAATGTAACAACCTACACAATTACACACACACTATCACAAAGTAACAACCGCACAATATACATCACCACTATCACAAGAAACAACCTCACCTCACAAATTAAAAACTTCACGAAAAAAACCTCACCGTCACAATTAACCCCAAAACCCGCACTGTAAAAATATTTTTTATCACACCTATCAAATGTAAGAACCTTACAAATACATCACACACTATCACAATGTAACAACCTGTAAAAATTCACAAACACTATCACAAAGAACATCCTGCACCGCACAATATACACACACACTACACAATGTAACAACCCACCGTCACAAAATTTTATCACACACATCCAAGTAACAACCTACACAATATCATCACACACTACACAAAATAACAACCTACACAATATACACACACAATCACAACACATGTCTAAAAAGGGGGCAGTTTTTCTCGAAAGCTCACCATCAAAAATAAACCCGTTACCTCAAAAGGGATCGCCTATTATTCACCTTCAAAATTTTTTTTGGCTTTAAAACGGTACAACAATACTACAACACATCACAATGTCCCAACCTGTACAATAAATCCACACTATCACAATGTAACAACCTACACAATATTTACACACACTATCCAATGTAACAACCGACAATATACACCACACTATCACAAAAAACAACATCCAATATAAACACACACTATCACAATGAAATTTCCCCACCGTCACAATATACTCACACACTATCACAAGAACAACCTGTACCGCACAATATACTCACACACTATTACAAGTAAAAACCTGCAGGTCACAAAATACATCACCACATCACAATTAAAACCCCCATCACAATAACATCACCATTATCACAATGTAACAACCGCACCGTCAAATATACATCACACACTATCAAATATAACAACCTGCACCGTCACAAAAACAAACACACACTATCCAAAAAACAACCCGCACTTTAAATATTCATCACTACTATCACAAAAGAACAACCCCGCACCATCACAAATACACACACACGTCACAATGAACAACCTGCACCATCAAAATAACACACCACTATCACAATGAACAACCTACACCGTCACAATATACATCACACCATCAAAGTAACAACCTTTAAAACCCCAAATAAATCAAACATACAAAAATAACAACCGCCCGCACAATATACACACCACAATCGCAATGTAACAACCGCACCTCACAATATACGTCACATACTATCACAATTAAAAAACCTGCACCGCAAAAATAAATCACACACATCACAATGTAACAACCGCACATTAAAATCACCACTATCACAATTTAAACCCAAACAATAATATCACACACATCCAAAGTAACAACCTGCACCCCATAATATACATCAAACACTATCACAATGTAAAACCAACAATTACATCACACAATATCACAATGTAACAAAATACACCATTACAATATACATCACACAATACCCAATGTAACAACCTCACCGTCACAATATCATCACACACTATCCCCAAGTAACAACCTACAAATATAATCACACACTACACAATGTAACAAACCACACAATATATTTCACACACTATCCAATGAACAACCCTGCGGTCACAATAAACATCACACCTATCACAATGAACAACCTCACCAAACACACACACTATACAAGTAACAACCTGCACTGTCACAAATCACAAAACTTACACTGTAACAACCTGCACCCTCACAATTAATCACACAAAGTCCCAATTAACAACCGCACCACACAAAATAATCACACACTACACAAATTTAAAAACCGCACCTCACAATTACATCACACACTATCACAATTTAAAAACCTACCCGTCACAATATACATTGCCACAACCAATGTAAAAAACCCGCACCTCACAAAATCATCATACACTTCACAATTAACAACCCCACCGTCACAATATACTCACACACATCACAAAGTAACAACCTCCAACATACATACACACATCACATGTAACAACCTGCACAATAACTCACACACTACACAAGAACAACCGCACAATAACTCCCACATCACAATGTAACAATGCACCAAACATCACACACTACACAAGAACAAACCCCACGTCACAATATTTTACACAACACACACGTAACAACCTGCACCATCAAAATACTCCACAAAGTCACAAGTAACACCCGCACCACACAAAACAACACACACTATCACAATGTAAAAAACCGCACCGTCACAATAACATCACACACATCCAAAGAAAAAACCGCACCGTCCAAAAACACAAACACTAACACAATGTAACAACCTCCACCGCACAATTTTAAAATCACAACTACACAAGTAACAACCTGCACAACATACATCCACACTATCACATTGTAACAACCTGCACAATATAAAAAAAAAAAACAACACAAGAACAAACCGCACAATAAAACATCACACACTATCCAAAAGAACAACCTCACCCTCAAAAAATACTCACACACTACACAAAGTAACAACCCGCACCGCACAATAATTTATCCAACAACACAATTAAACCGCCCGTCACAAAAATACATCACACACTGTCACAATGTAACAACCTCACCATCCAATTTCATCACACACTATCACAAGTACAACCTGCACCTCACAATAACATCACACACTACACAAAAGGAACAACCTACACCTTCACAAAAATACACCCCCAAATACACAATTAAAAACCTGCACCTACAAAAAACATCCACACTATCACAATGTAACAACCTGCACCGTCACAAAAACACATACACTATCACAATGTACAACCCCGCACAATATACATCACACACTATCACAAGAACAACCTACACAATAACATCACACACAATCACAAAAGTAACAACCGCACCTCACAAAATCTCACACCCACACAATGTAACAAACCCGCACCGTCACAATAACATCACAAAACTACACAAAGTAACAAACCGACCCCCAATAATCACACCCCGTCACAATGTAACAAACCCGCACTTCACAATAACATCACACACACACAAGTAACAAACCCACACCTCCAATATACCACACACTACACAATGTAACAAACCGCACAATAAAAACCACACTATCACAATTTAACAACCCAAAAACCGTCACAAAACATCACACAAAATACAATGGGAAAAACCACACCGTCACAATATACATCACACACTATCACAATTAAAAACCACACCGCAAAAAACATCACACCTATCACAATGTAACAACCACACCGCACAATAACATCACACACAAACACAAAATAACAACCTACCCTCCAAATACATCATACACAAACACAATGTAACAACCGCACAATATACTCACACACTATCACAATGTAACAACTACACAAAAACTCCACACTATCACAAGTAACAACTTGCACCGTCCAATTACACACACACTACACAAAGTAACAACCTCACCCCACAATATCATCAACCATCAAATGTAACAACCTCACCCCACAATAACATCACACACGTCACAATGTAACAAACCCGCACTGTCACAATATACATCACACACAAAAACAATGAACAACCTAACCGTCACAAAATCATCACACACTAAACCCCCAGTGTAACAACCTCCAATAACATCAACACTATCACAAAGTAACAACCCACACCGCCAATAAATCACACCATCACAATGAACAACCTGCACCGCACAATATCACTACACTATCCAATTAACAACCTGCACAATAAACACACACACTACACAATGTAACAACCTGCACAATATACATCACACACTATCACAATGTAACAACCTGCACCGTCACAATATACATCACACACTATCACAATGTAACAACCTGCACAATATACATCACACACTATCACAATGTAACAACCTGCACCCTCACAATATACATCACACACTATCACAATGTAACAACCTGCACTGTCACAATATACATCACACACTATCACAATGTAACAACCTACACCGTCACAATATACATCACACACTATCACAATGTAACAACCTACACAATATAACATATTTTTCGGATTATAAGATACACCTAGTTTTTAGAAGAGAAAAACTGGAAAAATAATAATTTAAAGCAAAAAGTGTGGTAATATATGCAATAACATAAATAACATAATATTTCACCAGTGTAGATATGAACAACGCTCAATAACTGCATTAACAACCATTACTACTGACTGTAAACTTATGTATGAAAACTCCTCTAATAATCAGAGAAAGCCAAAAAACTCCCCGTCACTGTCTGAATTTAAGAAGCTCAGGTCTATAGAATCACCAGCATTACTGTCTTGAATTTGTTTATAGAGGATGTCATCTTCAGTGCCGTCTAAGTCATTGCAAATGCCACATTTTTTGAAGGTCTTCATAATGATTTCATCCCTTAATGAAAACCATGAGGTTTTAACTCACTCTTGGATGAAAGTGGCCTTTTCATGTGTCCACTTGGTGTCAAATATGATTTCCAGCAGCCATCCATTAGTTCCACTCTACTCTCATGAAATCTTTAAATGGCTTGTTAATGGAAACATCCAGAGGTTGCAACTGGCTCGTGAGCCCTCCATAAATTACGGCTAGATGGGTTTTCTCTTCCTTCAATCTCTTTTTTGTGGCTTCAGAGATATGTGCCCTGAACTGGTCAAGTACTAACAGAGCAGTTTTATTAAGAATCCCTCCAGCACATTTGGACCACACTTTTTCTATCCATATGTTCATGCCATTTTCGTCCATCCATCCTTTCTCATGAACATGTACAATAACTCCTTCTGGGATTGTCTCTCTCGGGGCGAACCCATTCCAGGGCGCCCTACCCTTCACAAAGAAAAGAGAACTCTCCCCGGGGCTCCCGCCAGCAAACCGCCGGCGCCCGCCGCCCCGACGAGCGGGGGGCCAAGCGCGCGGGGCCGGAAGGAGGGGAAGGGGGCGCCCATCTCCGCCACTCCGGATTCGGGGATCTGAACCCGACTCCCTTTCGATCGGCCGAGGGCAACGGAGGCCATCGCCCGTCCCTTCGGAACGGCGCTCGCCTATCTCTCAGGACCGACTTTACCCCCTGTTTTAAAAGCTGTTTTACAAAGGAAACCCCCCTCCAAATTCGGCCCTTTAAAAATTCCCCCTTTTTAATATTTTTCCAAATTCCACCAAGATCTGCAAAACCCCGGGGCCCGCCCGGGGCCTTCGCCCTGGGCTTCCGCGCTCACCATGGCGGCCCTCCTACTCATCGCGGCATAGCTCCCGGGGTGAGGGAAGCGGTTTGGGGAGGACCGCCCGAAGACGGCCCACCTGTCCCGCAACCCCGTCGCTTCCTCAATGCCGGCAATGGCCGGGTATGGGCCAGACACTCTAGCGCCATCCATTTTCAGGGCTAGATTTCGGCAGGTGGAAAAATTTTTTAAAACGCCCCCTTTTTGCGGGTTCCGACTTCCATGCCACCATCCCGCTGCCTATAACAACCCCAAACCCTTTTTTGGGGTTTTGGAATTTAGGGGTTCGCCCTGGGCGCCTTAAAACCCCCCCCGTTTTGGTTCCAAACCCGCATGCCCCGTTTTTGCATACCAAAAGTTTTGGGTCAAGGGCAGCCCCGCCCCCAAAGCACGGCCTTTTCCCAACCCGCGAGCCGGGGTTTCCCTTTCCCATTTAAAGTTTGGGGAATTTGTTTCGGCCCCAAACCTCTAATCATTTTTGCTTTTTCCCAAAAAAAAATTTCTGCCCAAATTTTTCCCCGCTATCTTGGGGAAACTTCGGAGGGGAAAAACCCCTACCAAAATGGTTTTTTCCCCCCCTAAACCCAGGTCAAAAACAACCGACTTGCATGTCAGGACCGCTTTTGGACCTCCACCAAAATTTCCTCGGCTTCGCCCCGCCCAGGCAAAAAGTTTTCCCCCCATCTTTCCCGGGGCCCATCAAACCCCGCTTTGCCCATGTCCCGAAAAGGGGCGGGTTTAAAAAAACGGGCCTTGGGGGGTGCCCCCCCCCGCTGGGGGGGAAGGGGTCCCCCCCCTCAGCCCGGGGGGTGGTTTTTCCCGGGCCCCCACCCTCATTTTGGGCCCCCAGGGGGGACCCCGGGCCCAAACCCGGAGAGGCGGGCCGGGCCCCCCGACCGCCGTATGTTTTGACCCCTTTTGGGCCCCGGGTTTTTAAAACGAGTCCCGGGGGGGTCCCCCCCGACTTTTGCCACAGACCCCCTGGCACACCTGGTTGGGGGGCTTTTGGGCCCCACCCGGCCCCGCCCCCCCATTTCCCGAACCCCGCTTCACCCGTGGGAAAACCCCCATGCCATGAAAGCGCCTGTAGGGGCCCCCGGAAAAGGGCCCCACGGTTTTTTAGGGGGAGGGGGCGGAGGGGGGTCACCTCCCTCGGCCCCCCAAACCCCAGGGGACTGCTCCTGGGCCGGGGGGGGGGCGTAACGCTGGGGAGGAGCGGGTTCCCCGAAGGGGCTTTAAAACCCCACGGGGGGGCCCCTTCCCGGGCCAAACCCTTTCCCCCCTTTTTAGGCCCACAGCCGACCCGAGGCCCGGGCGTGGCGCAAACCCCCAGCGAGGAAATGGCCCTGCAGGAAACCGGGGGGCCCTCCCGGGCAGTCGGGGTCCCACCAGAGCCCCCTCCGCCTTGGTCCGACGCCCCCCTTGGTGAGCGGGGGAAAAACGCCAGAGCGTTTGGGGAAACCCTTGGGGGGAAACGCGGGGTAGCCAACCTTTCCCGCCGGGTTTTGAAAAACTTTCCCGGCGGAAAAAAAGTTTTTGGACCCCGCTCGATTTCCCCTTACGGTTTTTTATACCCTCTTAAACCCCTCTCTTCAAAGTTCTTTCCAAAATTTCCCCTTTTTGGGAAATTATCTCCTACCCGGGCCCCACCCCCGGGATTTTTGCCCTTAAAAAGGAGTTTTAACCCAACCGCTTTTGGGGTTCAATCCCAAACAATCCGACCCCGGGGAGACCGGGGGCCCCGTCGGCCCGGGGGGCCCCCAAAGGCCCCAACACCGTATGTGGGGCTGGGGGCCCCCAAAGGACTTTGGGCCCCCCGAGCACGCCGGGGGGAGGGCCCCGGGCCCCCCCGTATGCCCATTTTTTCCCCCGCCCCCCCCCCCCATGATTGGGGGTTCCCGGGGCTGGGGCCCCTTTCCCCCCTTCCCCTCGCCGTTATTGAGGGGGTCCGGTTATTTTTTTTTCCTCCGCTTTTGTAAAAATGCTTTTAAAAAAAAGCGGGTCGCCCTGTCCCCATCTGGGGGGTTTTTAGTCGCATAAAAAGAGGGGGGGCGCCACCGGCCAAGCGACCGGCCCCCCCTCCGCGGAAAGCACCCTTGATGAACACCAAAAGGACAGCCTCGGGGAGCGAACCGGAGAACAGAACCAACGAGGTGGGGCCCACCCGCGGTTTTGGCCTTTAAAAGGGGCCCAAGGGGAATGGCGCGGCCTGCCCCGCCCTGCACGGTTAAAACCCCACCGCGCCCCCCCGGGGGGCAAAACGACGGGGAGGGGAACCTCAAAAGGTGTAGCCCCCGGGGCCCCAAAGGGGGGGTTCGAAGGTCCCATTTATCAAAAGTGGTTTCCCGCAATTTTACACCCAACTCACAACTAGCTGCGTTTTTTCATTTGACGTGTGGGGCCACGGGTCCCAAAGCTAAATAAGTTTTTTTCAAGGCTATTCAAGACCAACCCCCGCCCCCTGTCCAAATCCCCCCGTCGGCCCTTTAAAAACAACCCTGTTTTTTGGGGGGAAACCGGGAAACCCCCCCGGGGGGAACCCCCCCGCGAGGGGGAAGAAACCAGCGGGCCCGACCCCCTCTGCGCACAAGAGGAGAGGGAGCGGCTGCCCCCGGGCCCTAAACCCAAAGGAAAAATGAGGCTTTCGCGGGATCCATCGGCCCCGGGGGAAACCCAGGGCCCTGGGGGGGTTTTTAGCAGGCGCCCCCCCCCCTTTTCCCCTCCCCCCGGAGCGAGGAAGGAAGGAGGTACAGCACAGGTGCTGAAAAGCTTTCATCCGGTACGGCCGGTTGTGGAGACTGCACGGGACAACTCCGGGGCGAAGGGCTGGCGGTGCGCGTCTCCTCCGTGAGCAGAGAAGAGAGAGCTGCCGCCAGACACCAGCGCGAGAGGAAGAGGAGGCTACGCGGGATCAGTTGGCGCACGGAGACGCAAGGCCCTGTTGTACCGGACGCCCCAGCCCTGCCCGTCCCCCGGAGCGAGGACGGCAGGCGGTACGGGACAGGTGCTGAAAAACTTTCACCATGTACAGCCGGTTGTGGAGACTGCATGAGACAGTTCCGGGGCGAAGGGCCGCTGGCGCCTGACTCCTCCACGAGCAGAGGAGAGGGGGCGACCGCCAGACACAAGCACCCGAGGAGGAGGAGGCTACGTGGGATCCATCGGCACCCAGAGACGCGCGGCCCTGTTGTACCGGGCACCCCAGCCCTGCCCGTCCCCCAGGAGCGAGGAAGGCAGGCGGTACGGGACAGGTGCTGAAAAACTTTCCACCCGGCACGGCTGGTGGTGGAGACTGTACGAGACAGCTCCTGGGCGAAGGGCCGGCGGCGCCCGGCTCCTCCGCGAGCGGTGGATAGGAAGCAGCCGCCAGACACCAGCGCCAGAGGAGGAGGCTATGCGGGATCCATTTGCGCCTGGTGACGCGAGGCCCTGTTGTACTGGGTGCCCCATCCCTGCCCGTCCACCGGAGCGAGGAAGGGAGGTGGTACGGCACAGGTAATGAAAAGCTTTCACCCTGTTCGGCGGTTGTGGAGACTGCACGGGACAGCTCTGGGACGAAGGGCCGGCTGCGCCCGACTCCGCGAGCGGATGAGAGGGAGCGTCCGACAGACACCAGCGCCAGAGGAAGAGGAGGCTACGCAGGATCCATCGGCGCACAGAGACGCGAGGCCCTATTGTACTGGGCGCCCCAGGACTGCCCGTCCCCCCAAAGCGAGCAAGGGAGACAGTAAGGCACAAATGCTGAAAAGCTTTCACCAGGTACGGCCGGTTGTGGAAGACTGCATGAGACAGCTCCGGGGCGAAGGGCCGGTGGCGGCCGTCTCATCCGCGAGCGGAGGAGCTGAAGCTGCCTCCTTATGGCATCGCCCTAGGAGGAGGCTACGGTGGATCCATCGGCGCCTGGAGACGTGAGGCCCTGTTGAACCGGGCGCCTCAGCCCTGCCCGTCCCCCGGAGCGCGGACGGCAGGCGGGACGGGACAGGTGCTGAAACACTTTCCACCCGGCACGGCCGGTGATGGAGACTGTACGAGACAGCTCCTGGGCGAAGGGCCGGCGGCGCCCTCCTCCTCCGCGAGCAGAGTAGAGGGAGCGGCCGCCAGACAACAGCACCCGAGGAGGCTACGCGGGATCCATCGGCGTCCGGAGACGCGAGGCCCTGTTGTACCGGGCGCCACAGCCCTGCCCGTCCCCCGGAGCGAGGAAGGCAGGCGGTACGGGACAGGTGCTGAAAAACTTTCCACCCGGCACGGCCAGTGATGGAGACTGTACGAGACAGCTCCTGGGCTAAGGGCCAGCGGCGCCCTGCTCCTCCGCGAGCTGGAGGAGATGGAGCGGCCGCCAGACACCAGCGCCCGAGGAGGAGGCTACGCCGGATCCATCTGCGCCCAGAGACGCGAGGCCCTGTTGTACCGTGCGCCCCATCCCTGCCCGTCCCCTGGAGCGAGGAAGGGGGGCAGTAAGGCACAGGTGCTAAAAAGCTTTCACCAGGTACGGCCAGTTGTGGAGACTGCACGAGACAGCTTCGGGGCGAAGCGCCGGCGGCGACCGACTCCTCCGCGAGCGGAGGAAAGGGAGCGGCCACCAGACACAAGCGCCAGAGGAAGAGGAGGCTACACGGGATCCATCGGTACCTGGAGACGCGAGGCCCTGTTGTACCAGGCGCCCCAGCCCTGCCCGTCCCCCGGAGCGAGGAAGGGAGGCGGTGTGGCACAGGTGCTGAAAAGCTTTCACCAGGTACGGCCGGTTGTGGAAACTGCACAAGACAGCTCCGGGGCGAAGCGCTGGCGGCGCCCGGCTCCTCCGCGAGCGGTGGATAGGAAGCGGCCGCCAGACACCAGCGCCTGAGGAGGAGGAGGATACGTGGGATCCATAGGCGCACCCCACCCCAGCCCTGCCCCTCCCTGGGAGCGAGGAAGAGTGGCGGTAAGGCACAGGTGCTGAAAAGCTTTCACCAGGTATGGCCAGTTGTGGAGACTGCACAGGACAGCTCCTGGGCGAAGGGCCGGCGGCGCCCGGCTCCTCCGCGAGCGGTGGATAGGAAGCAGCCGCCAGACACCAGCGCCAGAGGAAGAGGAGGCTACACGGGATCCATCGGCGCCCGGAGATGCGAGGCCCTGTTGTACCAGGCGCCCCAGCCCTGCCCGTCCCCCGGAGCGAGGAAGGGAGGCGGTGTGGCACAGGTGTTGAAAAGCTTTCACCAGGTACGGCCAGTTGTGGAGACTGCATGAGACAGCTCTGGGGCGAAGCGCCAGCGGCAACCGACTCCTCCGCGAGAGGAGCAGAGGGAGCGGCCGCCAGACACCAGCGCCCGAGGAGGAGGCTACGCGGGATCCATCTGCGCTCGGAGACGCGAGGCCCTGTTGTACCGGTCTCCCCATCCCTGCCCGTCCCCTGGAGCGACGAAGGGGGGCGGTAAGGCACAGCTGTGGAGACTGTACGAGACAGCTCCTGGGCGAAGGGCCGGCGGCGCCCGGCTCCTCCGCGAGGAGGAGCAGGATATGTGGGACTCCTCCGCGAGAGGAGCAGAGGGAGTGGCCGCCAGACACCAGCGCCAGAGGAGGAGGCTACGCGGGATCCATCTGCGCTCGGAGACGCGAGGCCCTGTTGTACCGGTCGCCCCATCCCTGCCCGTCCCCTGGAGCGACGAAGGGGGGCGGTAAGGCACAGCTGTGGAGACTGTACGAGACAGCTCCTGGGCGAAGCGCCAGCGGCGCCCGACTCCTCCGCGAGGAGGAGCAGGATATGTGGGACTCCTCCGCGAGAGGAGGAGAGGGAGCGGTCGCCAGACACCAGCGCCCGAGGAGGAGGCTACGTGGGATCCATCTGCGCCGGAGACTTGAGGCCCTGTTGTACCGGGCGCCCCAGCCCTGCCCGTCCCCCAGGAGCGAGGAAGGGTGGCGGTACGGCACAGGTGCTGAAAAGCTTTCACCCTGTACGGCGGTTGTGGAGACTGCACGGGACAGCTCTTGGGTGAAGGGCCGGCGGCGCATGATTCCTCCACGAGCGGAGGAAAGGAGCAGCCGCCAGACACAAGCGCCAGAGGAAGAGGAGGCTACACGGGATCCATCGGCACCCGAAATCGCGAGGCCCTGTTGTACCAGGCGCCCCAGCCCTGCCCGTCGCCCGGAGCGGGGAAGGGAGGCGGTGAGGCCAAGGAGCTGAAAAGCATTCACCAGGTCGGGCTGGTTGTGGAGACTGCACAAGACAGCTCCGGGGCGAAGCGCTGGCGGCGCCCGACTCCTCCACGAGTGGAGGAGAGGGAACAGCCGCCAGACACCAGCGCCTGAGGAGGAGGAGGATACGTGGGATCCATCGGCGCACCCCAGCCCTGCCCATCCCCCGGAGCAAGGAAGGGAGGTGGTACGGCACAGGTGCTGAAAAGCTTTCACCAGGTACGGGCAGTTGTGGAGACTGCACGAGACAGCTCCGGGGCAAAGCGCCCGACTCCTCCGCGAGAGGAGCAGAATATGTGGGACTACTCCGCGAGAGGAGGAGAGAGAGCGGTCGCCAGACACCAGTGCCCGAGGAGGAGGCTATGCGGGATCCTTCTGCGCCCGGAGACGCGAGGCCCTGTTGCACCAGGCGCCCCAGCCCTGCCCGTCCCCCAGGAGCGAGGAAGGGTGGCGGTACGGGACAGGTGCTGAAAAACTTTCCCCCTGTACGGCGGTTGTGGAGACAGCACGGGACAGCTCTGGGGCGAAGGGCCGGCGTCGCCCGACTCCTCCGCGACCGAAACCCCGGGGTTTGTCCTCTAGAAACCCCCATGAGGTGCCCACTGTAGCGCACCACTAGGCCGAGGAGGGTGAGGGATGCACGGGGCCCCCACGCGGACCCAGTCATCCTGCCGAACCCATCCTTGAATACCAGAGACGCCGATGTCCCCCCCCGCCACGTGGCCGTCTACGAGCACTGTCGAGAAGGCACGGGGAGGCCGCGGGAAAACGGGCACGGGAGGCGCCACGGAGAGAGACATAACCAGGGAGGGATCGATCGCTCCCTCCACGCCCTCAGCTCTCCCAGGGAAATCCGACCCGTAACCCCCCGGAGCCCCGACCCGGCATGACCTCCTTGGTGGCACGCTCTGCCAATCGACACGCATCGCTCACTGCTTCTACGCCCTTTGCAGGGCATAGAGACGTCGGACCTGGGGCCCGCGTCCTTGACTTGGGAGTCACTTTTCGAGCCACCACGACTCGGGAGCGTATGGGTTGAGAGGAGGCAGATGAGGGGTGTTAGCCCCTGTGCTGCGCGGCTCTGCCTATCCACCCTTCGTCAGGCGCTCGCGGTAATGATCCTTCCGCAGGTTCACCTACGGAAACCTTGTTACGGCTTTTACTTCCTCTAGATGGTCCAGTTTGATCGATTGGCGGGGCCAATCGAGGACCTCACTAAACCGTCCAATCGGTAGTAGCGACGGGCAGTGTGTACAAAGGGCAGGGACTTAATCAACGCGAGCTTATGACCCGCACGTACTGGGAATTCCCTGTTCATGGGAAAGAATTGCAAGCCCCGAGCCCCATCACGAACGGGGTTCAGCGGGTTACCCGCACCTGACGGCGTAAGGTAGACACACGCTGAGACGTATTAACACACCACCAAACAACACTACTGATTCACACCGCCATACATGCCCCTCCACCACAACTACACCACCCGTGCACTCATACCACACATAGTGCTTTTTTTTTTTTTTTTATGCACACATATCAAGCATAAATTCCTTAACACTCCAAAATAACCTAAACATGTGATCTTGCTCAAAATCATATTAACGGAGAGGAAGACTTGCAAATGAAGCCCTTCTGCAACTTTTCCTGTATATATGCCGACATGGCCTGAGTCTCGGGCATGGACAATGGATAGACCCTTCCTCGAGGGGGGCTAGTGCCAGGGAGAAGGTCAATCGGGCAGTCATAAGGCCGATGGGGCAACAGCGTTTCAGCCTGTTTCTCTGAAAACACGTCCTTGAAATCCTGGTACTCCGCTGGTAGGCCTGGCAGAGTCTTGGCGGGCAACCGCGGAGAAGGGCACTCCGGTCCCCAACACAGGACCTCTCCTGTCTTCCAGTCGAGCGTAGGGGCGTGACGTTGCAGCCAGGTAAGCCCCAATAGGATCGCCGAGGAAGACCGAGGGAATACGTGGAAAGAGATCTTCTCCTTGTGCAGGATCCCTATGCGGAGGGACACGGGCCGGGTGATGAACTGAATGGGATCTTTAAGGAGCTCTCCACTGACCGAGGAAATAACCAAAGGCTTTTCCAGGCAGGCGATAACAGGAAACCAAAGAGGCGTGGATAACATTCCCGGCAGATCCTGAGTCCAGGAAGGCCTGCACTCGGAACGAGAGACCAGCATCAGAAGTGACCTCCACCGGAATCATCAAATGTGGAGAGGAAGAGTTAGCACCTAGGAACGCCTCTCCCACGAAAACTAGGTGTGAGCGTTTCCCGCTGGTCGAGGACACATCGGGCAACTTCTGCGAAAATGGTCCTGACTGGCACAGTAGAGACATAAGTTCTCCAAGCGACGGTGGGACAGCTCCTGCTCCGATAAGTGGGCCCACTCCACCTGCATAGATTCCTCACTGGAGGTAGGTGGAAGCAGCTGCAGCGACCTTTGGAACACTGGAGCCAGACGAGGTAGTGTAGTACTTAACGACCTGAGCTACGATATAAAGTGAGACACGGTCCCGACCACTCGGGTTCTTGAACGTCCCATAGGCCCACTCCGGATAGGAAAGGTTGGCTAGGTCACGCCAGCCAGTGGAGGCCCCAAAGAGTTTATATACCCGCACGTTGAAGGGACATTTAAGCAAGAAATGGTCCGTGCTTTCCAGCACAGAACCACACTCGTCCCGAGGACAACCCCTTTCCACTGAGTTTCTGTACTTCAAATTATCCCTCACGTACAACCTCCTGTGGAAGCAGCGACAGGCCAAGTCCCAAAACTTGTTAGGGACCCTCTTGCTGTTTAAAAGACTGAGGCCCACCCGAAGGTCCATACCTGGGCAATCCCTGAGGCTTCTGGAAATGGGTCAACGGGACCTGATTGTCGAGGAGCTTCCTCGACAGAGTCCTGATCTCCCACATCCCCAGACCCCACCGGCGGAGAGCCTTCAGAGAAGGTGCGACATAAGCCGGGAGATGTCCGTGCTGCGTGCGCAAATCCTTCACTTGCCCTCCTGTCTCCCATTCCTGGAAGAAAGGCCGAAACCATTCCCGGCAAGAGAGTACCCACCAAGGAGGCCTCTGAAGCCAGAGGTCACCTATGTTGATCTTAAAAAAAGTGTTCGGGGGGGGCGTGGCCTGGCATGCCAGGAGCAGGAAGCAGGGAGTGAGAGCT
Source organism: Phyllomedusa bahiana (assembly GCA_025379985.1). Lineage (NCBI taxonomy): Eukaryota > Metazoa > Chordata > Amphibia > Anura > Hylidae > Phyllomedusa > Phyllomedusa bahiana. The sequence continues at coordinate 20,766 of JAODAL010023182.1, forward strand.
CCGTGTGGACCACCGGGTATTAGAGCCATTACTGCAGCACCATGAGCCCCAGGAAAGGCAAGAGGACACCTAAAGGCAGGGGAGCACTCCCTCCATCTGACACCCGCATCTCTAACTATTTTGCTCCCCTTGCGGATCTGCCGTCGGCCTGTGAGTCAGCCCCCTCCTCCCCGGAGCGAGCGCCATCTTGCCGGCGTACACGTGCTGGACCGGATGTTCCAGCAGCAGCCCAGCAGCAGCGCAGCGCCGGCTATGTCCCGCGGCCGGCGCCGAGAGGATCGGCGCGTCTGAAGAGGCAGGAGGACTGCTGGCCCCTGCGTACAGAGCCGGAAAGTCCCGGAGATCAGTCGGAGGAGGAAGCGGAGGAGCGGAGACAGCTGCGGCCGCGGCGCACTTATCGGAGCGGCGGCAGTGAAGCGGAGGACGCCGAGCAGATGGCAGAGAATCTGGTGAGCTCCCCTGCTGGGGGACCCTTAACCCCTCGATCCCCTGACTTCCAGGGTACCCAGAAAGGGATGGACCCTAAGCAAGGGACTGTAACAAGCCAGGAGGGCAATGCTGAGTGGGACTGGCCAGACTCAGGAGAAGATGTACCTGCCCAAGCTGCTATTTGTGCACCCCAGCTGGGGGAGGATGCACCATTGCCCCCTCGGGAGACACTGAGGCGCTCCAGCACCATCCACAAACCATCACCTGGGATGGGCACAACAGGACTGCCCACAGGCCTGTGGGAGCCCCCCCTTGCAGGGTCAGGCCGGACATCCAGACCAGATGTTGCTGCACTCGAGTTGCCCCTTACTGAGGAGGTCCGGCCGGCTGCACCCATGAGACACCCCACATTGCCATCTGGGGGCTCTGCACGTGGCCCGCTCTGTGCGCCTTCCACCAGCAGAGGACAGGCCGTGGCCCCTTCTCCTATGGCTAAGGACCAGGCTATGCGGGTCCTGCAGGGTCACCCTGAGTTGCAAGCTCTTCTTCTACTCCTGCCAACTAAAGCTGATCTAGATGACCTGGCTCAGGATCTCAAGTGTGCTTGGCAGCATGATTTGGCTGCTGTGAAGGAGGATGTTTCGGCTATACAGCACAGAGTAAAAAGTCTGGAGGCCATTCAGGCTTCGGTCCAGGCTACAGTTACGGAGATGCAGTCCTCTCTTAAGAAGCAAAAGTCAGATCATTGTGTTTTAGTTGAGCACCTAGATGACCTAGAGAACAGAAACCGCAGGAACAATGTGAGGGTGCGCGGCCTGCCTGAGACCATCAAAACCCAAGATCTTGCGCAATCCTTAACAAAAATCTTCAACTCTATCCTGGGTAGGGAAGAGGGCGCTCATATAGAGCTAGATCGAGCCCACAGAGCACTGCGCCCTCCGAGCCAAGATAGTTCCAAACCCAGGGACGTGAGCTGCAGGGTCCTTTATGATGCTCTAAAAGGAGAAATAATGAGGAAATCGAGAAAATCACCGACCAGTGTGTTTGAGGGCGCCAGGCGCGCGCGCTTCCCAGACCTATCCCGTCGCACGTTGCGCCTAAGGGCGGCTACTAGACCTTTGTTAGCTGTTCTTCAAGAGAGACAGATCCCCTATCGCTGGGGTTATCCTTTTGCCCTCCATGTGCGGACAGAAGAGGGGACTGTTACATTTCGCACTCCGGCGGACTTGCCAAGTTTTACCACAGCTTTAAAATTGCCAGCTGTTACCTTACCTGAGTGGGACGACTTGGCATCGACTGTGCCAAGAAGTCAGGGGATGGCTGGCCAGAGCAGACTGGGGAGGCCCCTCTCCTTTGACTCACCCAGAGTTTTACACTTGCAAAAAATCAGAAGGTGGTTTCCAGATTGGAAGGGGAAGCTCGCTACTAACAAGGCTGGCTTAACTACTTAGTAATTGTCGTCAGGTCCTATGAAAGATACGATGGGATGCTCCTGCCTTTGAAAGGCGTAGGTGTGGGGCTGATTTTTGTCCGCATGTCAGGTGTGGGTCTTTCTGTGGGGGGGAATTTCCCCCCTTGCAGAGAGACCACTTGGGGGTCCTCTTGTTAATGTTACCTCATGCTAGCTGTGAAGACCAGGGGTGGGCTCATCAAGTTATAATGCTACTATTGTTCTTGCATTGGTTCAATTACAGTGTACTTCATAAGTTGAGGTTAGTTAACTACAAAACCGGTACTTGGTCCTAGCGTTGTCTCCCTGCTTATATTTTTGGTCGCTTCAGAACCCTATACGTTAGTAATAGGTGGTTCTGAACTCCCCCAAGAGGGGGAGAGATCGGTCGACAAGTGCTCGTTTAAAGCAGCAAAGAGATCTGCAAATTCTTGTATTTTATACTTACCTATACTCCAACTAAGAGGGCGGTTTATGTTTTGGTTCTCACAATTTATTGCTTATTGGAAAATTGTTGGTTGCTTGGGACTCGACTCGGGATGGGATCTTACGCTCGCGCACTGGGGTTCTGCTGACCCGATAAATTTAATATGGTGATGCTAAAAATTTCTTCCCTTAATGTTAAGGGATTTAATATTCCGGAGGAAAGATCCCAGGTGCTTTATAGCATGCACAAGCAAAAAACACAGGTTCTCTGTCTGCAGGAGACTCATCTCCTTTTGGGCAATCTGGACTCGTATAGAAACAAATACTATCTGTTGTGGTGCCACAGTAGTAACCCCACCAATAAAACCAAGGGGGTTGCCATCTTTTTTCATAAAAACTTACAAGTCCAAATTTTGGAGGTGAAGAAGGATGACTTGGCACGTTATCTCTTTGTCAGATGCGAGATTGGTGGCTTGATATACACCTTTGCGAATATCTATGCCCCAAACAGTGGTCAACTCTCCTTCTTTACAAAGATGCTGGATGAGCTCACGATATTTGAGCAAGGCAGAATAATACTCTGTGGGGATTTTAATGTTGCATTACAGCCTGAAATAGATACTACCTCAGGACACTCCTTTATCTCCTTTAATAAACTGAACAAAATTTGCAAACTCCTATATCAGTTACAGCTATGTGATGTGTGGCGCCTCCTGAATCCCACTGTGCGAGACTATTCCTTCTATTCTCACCCCCATGGGAGCTATAGTCGCATAGATTATGTTTTCCTTCAGCACGCCCTACTGCCCCAGGTGAAGGGAACGGGCATTGGTAGCATCTTATTATCGGACCACGCACCTGTGCATTGTGAGATTGCCCTACCGAGCCAGTCCAGAAAAGCATTTCTCTGGAGGTTGAATGAATCACTACTTAGCGATGTGGTTTGTGCCACAGATTTATCCAAGACAATTAAACACTTTGTCAAAGATCATGAAACAGACCCCTCTACTGGTCAGCTCAAATGGGAGTCTCTTAAATGCGTGGTGCGTGGGACCCTTATCAAGCATGGAGCCAGACTTAAGAGAGAGGCAGCCGCCAAGCTTCATGCACTATTGACTAAACTTGCATCCCTGGAGAGGGCTCATAAGTCATCTCTGGCGGAGGCTGATCTGCGTGATCTCTTGAGTACTAGACACGAGATTAAGTTGCTTCTTGATAAGAAATCAGAGAGATATAAGCAAATATGTGCTGGCTCTTATTATATGTGGAGTAATAAGCCAAGCAGAATGATGGCTAGGGCTCTTAGGGACAAAAGGGCTTCCTTATATATTCCCTCCATTAAAAATAGCGTAGGAGACACCACACATCTTACTCCCAATATACTGAGCTGTTTTCGTGATTTTTATAGCAAGCTGTATAACATTCCGCAAGGTAGGAGGCGCTCATCTGCCCTCAGGGACTTCGTGGAACAATATGCTCCCAGGAAGATTGCGCAGGATGAGCTCCAAACGCTGGAATCCCCGTTCTCAGACGCTGAGCTTCAGCAGGCTATAGCTGGTCTAGCGTCTGGGAAAAGCCCTGGGCCAGATGGGTTCACAGCGAAATTTTATAAAGCTCTCAGAGGGGAACTCGCAGGTCCCCTCCTGGACTCCTTTAATTCTGTCTCACAAAGCCAACCTTTTCCTCCATCTTTTTTGCAGGCAGTGATTACGGTGATTCCCAAGCCAGACAAAAACCCGCTTTTATGCTCTAGCTATAGGCCAATATCCCTGCTTAACACAGACACGAAAATTTATGCTAAAATGTTGGCCCTTAGACTTTCAGCTATTCTTCCCAGCCTTATTCATCTGGATCAGGTGGGGTTTGTCCCCTTCAGAGAAGCTAGGGACAATACCTTGAAAACGTTCTCAATTATTCACTACGCACAGGCGCGAAGGATTCCACTGATGCTCTATCATTGACGCTGAAAAAGCGTTGACAGGTGGACTGGGATTTCCTGGAGTCTGCACTGTCGAGTGTAGGGATTGGCCCCTTGATGAGGCAGAAAATATTTGCTCTTTATAACGCACCGTCGGCCCAGATTAGGATAAATGGTTCGCTTTCAGCCCCCTTTAGTATTAATAATGGAACGAGGCAGGGATGCCCCCTCTCACCCCTCCTTTATGTTATAGCTATGGAGTACTTACTGCAAGCCATCAGAGCCACGGAGGACATTCGGGGAATAAATATCAAAGGGGTGCAATACAAATGTGCTGCATTTGTGGACGACCTGCTGTTGTATCTCACCCAACCCCATCAGTCACTCCCTGCGCTGATGGAACTCATAGATAGGTTTGGTGCCCTTAGTAACTTCAAAGTGAATTATTCTAAAAGTAGAGCCCTGAATGTCTCTATGGATACCCCTATGGTTAGGATTGGAATCTCGCTTCCCTTTTAAGTGGGCCACTGGATCCTTCACCTATCTGGGGGTTAGGATTCCCACCTGCAGTGATCAGATCTTTGAACTTAACTTTCTTCCCTTACTACAAACACTGAAAGGAGACCTTACCAAATGGGGTGGGAAAGATTTTTCATGGCTGGGGAGGGTTAATATAGTAAAGATGAATGTCCTGCCCAGACTGCTTTATCTTTTTCAAACTATTCCTGTTCGCATTCCGAATGCCATTCTTTCGAGACTTTAATAAAAGTGTCAAGAAATTTGTTTGGTCCAACAAAAACCCCAGGATTGCTAGGGAGGTCTTGATTAGACAAAAGGAGAGGGGAGGGCTGGCACTCCCGGACGTGAAGCTATATTATATAGCCTCAATGACCGCCAGGATCGTGGATTGGTTCCATGGTAAGAAGTGGGAAGAGTTGGGGTGCGGATGGAGGAAGACATGTGTGGAGGCCCTTAATCATCTGTCCCATGGCTCGACTCCTCCCGACTGGAATTACGACTTCTCAGTTGCCCTATGTAACACAAATCACTTCTGTGGCATGCAAAGTGTTTAGTCGGCAGTACCACCTTTTTGCTGCTAATGGCCCCCTTACCCCGTTGAAGGGTAATCCCTCCCTCACTGTTACTGCTCCTTGCTTGTTATATCGGGATGAGCAACGATTGGTCCTGAATACTTTTGGGGACCTGGTTTCCTCCTCCTCCTTTAGGGGATATGAAGAATGTGTTCCAGAGCAATGCAGATCCCCCAATGTATGGCTTCAGTATATGCAACTCAGGCACTTCTTTGGTGTCAATAGGGTGAAATTAGATCTAGTGAGGCCCCTGACTAGCTTTGAGGCACTATGTGCGCAACAACACCCTCCTAGACATCTGATTTCGACAATATATAACATGCTGGTGGATGATCTGACTGCCCTGTCGCCGGCCTTTCAGGCAAGCTGGGAGAGGGAGTTGGGTTGTTCCTTTCTAGCGGAGGATTGGAACAAGGCCTGTACCTTGGCACACAAAGCATCTGTTTCCTGTAGAATTCAGGAGCTCAATTATAAGGTGCTGACAAAATGGTATAGGGTACCTACTCTTTTGCGTTCTTTCTATCCGCAGGTTCTGCCAACCTGCTGGAGGTGCGGGGTGGCGCCTGGCACCATGTCACATATCTGGTGGGGATGTAAGGAGTTGCGCCCTTTCTGGTCTAAAATGATTGAGTTAATTGAGATTATCATGGGCCTTAAACTGCAAGATGATATCTCGACTCTCCTCCTCCTCATTCTCCTATGCCTGTGCTGCTCTCAAAGGAAGCTTGCTGATCTTTTATTGGTTGCAGCAAAGGCCCTTATTCCAAGAAATGGAGATCTACTCAACCGCCCACTATAGGGAATGTTCAAAGAGATTTTCTGCTGCAAAGGTAGAGAGATCCGAGCCATTAACACTCAGACTTGGGACAGTATGTAGGGTTGGAGGGAATGGATAATGTTTACTGCCTCTCCTGAATACCACAGCTTTGCGTGAGTCTTTTGGCAGCTAGAGGTCCGGCGCTTGGGATCTATGCATCTCCGGTAGTATCTGCCCCATACTGAGGATCTGTGGTGCGTTTTGTGTGGGATCTCCCCGGGTCGAGTCTGATATATCTTTTGTGATTGGTTAAATTCTCTGTTATGGAAACTATTGTTTTCCTTACGTTGTTTTCTGCTGTTAGATACTTTGTCTACTCGCCATTGCAAAGTGCTACCCTAGGGTGATTAAGTTGTATTTTAGGACTGATCAAACTAGTTAAGTTTATTTTTGATATTCGCTTATTAAACTAATAGAATTACGCCTGCAGTAGCATGATAATGTGCTCTTAATAAGAATGTCTTGCATTTCCGATGTTCCTGCAGATGTTTGATTATATGCTGAGATTGCCTTTGTAATGTTGTTTATATTATACCTTTTAATAAAGCTATGTTTAAAAAAGAAAAAAAAAAAAAGTGTTCACATGGAACACCTCGGGGTTGATCATAGATAAACCCCCCAACTTCCTGGTGCGATACGTCACCTACCTCTTTATTAGGTTCAGCCTGTTTCCGCATAACATCTGGAAAAACACACTGAAGATCCTGACCCGATGAGACTCTGGCAAAAGACACATGCTGCCCAGATAGATGAACAACGGAGCAGGTAAGTTTTGATCAGGCTAACCCTTTCCCTGAGGAATAGAGACCACCCTTTCCACTGATTGACCTTGAGAGTGGCGTCCTTCAGCCTGCAATCCCAGTTTTTGACAGGGTAATCCTCGTGGTCGAATTCGACGCCCAAGATCTTAGCTGATAACTCGGGTCTTGGGAGGGTGTCCGGGAGATCAAAAGAAGGATCCCCACCTCCCAACCAGAGACTCCCACACTTATCTCGGTTGATCATGGACCCGGACACAGCCGAGTAGCGATCCACCTCCGACATAACCAACTCTTCCTGCCCTTTCGAGGCGACAAAGAGGGTCACATCATCGGCATATGCTACCGGCTTAAGAGTGGCTTCCGGGGCGGCCGGGACCGCGCCGACTCCCGCCAATGGTCCATGCTCTATCCACCTTAAAATGGGATCCATCGCGAACATGTCTAATAGCGGGCTCAGTGGGACCCCTGCCACACACCGGACCCAACTGCAAAAGGCCGTCCAGACCAACCATCGTCCAGACTCCACATTGGCATATAAGGTCTTAAGCATGCCAATGAAACCCGTCGGCAGGGCTTACCTTTCAAGGACCAACCAGAGGTACTCATGGTTAACCCAATCAAACGCTTCTGCCTGATCCAGGGACAGCAGATACCCCTTCCAGTGGGGCGACCTACCCTGCTCCACTGCCTCATGGACACCAAGCATGGAACTTAAGGTATGCAGTCCTGGAACAGAGCAGTGCTGGACCCCCGAAAGGAGTCGGGGTGCGAACTCCACCAGCCTGTTGAAAAGGACCTTTGCCAGAATCTTACGATCCGTATTGAGAAGAACTATGGGCCTCCAATTCTCAACACGGGATGAATCTTTACCCTTTGACAGAAGGATCATCGCAGACCGCCTCATTGACCAGGGAAGAGTACCCGAGGACCGACACTCATTAAACACACTGGTCAAGAGGGAAGCTAAGATCTCCTTAAAGGCCTGATAGAATTCGGACGTTAAGCCATCCGGACCTGGTGATTTCTTCAGGCTAAGCCCTTCAATCGCCCGCTTCACTTCCTCTACTTTGATCTCTTCTGCCAAAACATCAAGAGAGGGGTCTACCCTGGCTTTGGGAATGGCTTCAGCCAGGAAACTCGACATCTCATCCCGGTCGAGTTCCTTCTCCCCTAAGAGGCACGAGTAGTACGCTCTGACGACCTCCAAGATCCCTGATTGCGAACAATTCAGTGATCCTGTACTATTAATCAGGCCCAATACCAGCTTAGAAACTACCTTCCCCTTACAGCTCTTGTAGGGGTCGGGGAGCGGTACCTGCCGAAATTCCTGCTCCTCCGACCCTGTGGAGCTCCTCCTATCCTAGCTGGATCTTTTAAAGCAAACAGAGGAGTCCATCGCTTCTCCGATCTCACCTGTGGGCGCCGGGCCTGCCCCGTTCCCTGTGGAAACCTTGTTCCCAGTCGAAGGGAGCTCGGCTCCCCCTGGATGCCCCACCTCCGACGCCCCGTCCGCCGTGCACTTGACCTCACCCAAAGAGGAGATGTCATCCTCAAGCGTGGCAAACTTGTTGGAAAAGACTACCAGAGGGGAGGAGGGAACGCCTTCCTTAGGTACCTGACCGGGAGGCCCAGGGAAGGGGGTCTTAGGACACACCCCTCCCCTTTGCCTCCTGCTGCCCCTGCTCTTCTTCTTTCTGCCCTCTCCCACTGTCTCACCAGAATCATCATCACGGGAGTCATTGGGGGGAGAGGGCATTCTCACGCTCCAGCCGCTCTTCCTCCTCGCTCAGCTCACTTTCCGCTGGGGTCTCAGCTACGGTGGGGGCCGGACCTGAGGAGGGGCCAAAGGTTGTCCCCTCTTCTCTGCCTGCACCTCTCCAGCCGGCGCTGCCTGGCTGGCCCAACGTTCTTCCTCACCGACCCCGCCCCCTTTTCACCGCTAGTGCCCTCACCTGCCGATGCCACCTCATCCGCAGTGCCAGCAACTGCATTGGCAAGGGACTGTGAACAGCGGCTGAACGGATGTCCGAGTTCCCCACACAGGTGATAGCAAATCAGGCCGCAGGTGCAGCCAAATGCCCCTCAGCGCCGCACAGGGCACATTTCTGTACCCTGCAGCCTGCGCTGAAATGGCCTGGACTACCACACTTGTGGCACAGCTTCGGCTGCCCCCTGTAGAAGACCTGGATCCGAACTCACCCGAGGAAGGCGGCCGATGGAATGTGGGCAACCGTGCCTTCCTGACGCTTCAGCTTAACCGAGAACGTCCATGCACCAGACCAGATACCATACTCATCTTTGTTTTTCTCGGGGACCCCATAACCTCACCAAAGCACCTCAGCCAGGTCATGATGTCGTAGCAAGAGAGTGATTCATTATAGGCAATAACGGTCACTCTATTTACCTCACTCTGGCGAGATAATGGTCGCACAGAGAAGTGGGACCATTCAGGGTGGGATTTGGCTAGCTCATAATTCGACCAGAAGAGTTCTAGCCCCTCTGGCCGAACAAAGCTGACATCAAAAACCGAAGAGCCATAGGGGTGGATTAGTGCGAAGATGTCTCTCGCGCTGAACTGCATACCCAGGAGCAGCTCCACAACTGTAGATCTCAGCGGGCATGCATCACTACCCTCCCAGATTAACCAGATCACGTTTCTACGCCCTCCTGTCTGGCCCCCTGTGGGAAGCATCAAAGTGACTTCCCCCTGCTTAGGGTTCTCTCAGAAGGCCCCCAATCTGAATCTTTCGATCCAGAAAGAGAGGTCAACCTCCTTCCCCTCTATTTGGGTCGTCCTTTCGCCCTTCTTCAGGGCATCCAGGACGAGCCGCTGCAAACCTGCAACGTCCCCAGCGCCTGCTGGTAAAGTGGGTGAAGGCCCCGCCCCTTTAGCCACACTAGCGTAGCTACGCCTATTTTGAGGGAGACTGGCTCCCTGAAGGGGCGGGGTAACTTGATGGACTCCCCGCCTGCAGCTGGGACTCCTAAACTTCCTACAGAACCTACAATATTACTAAGCTCAACCATGTTTTTATCCACATTCTTATCCATGTTTTTGTCAGCATTACCACTCATATTACCATCAGCTTTACCATCGGTTTTACCATCAATACCATCTGGACCAGTCGTATCCATGGCAACCACTTCTGCATCATTGGGGGGCAGAATTCCACCCCCCTCTGCATCCATGGTCACCATGGATACCCCTGACACCCCTGAAATTACTTCCTTGCCTGGGTTGGCCGCCACTTCTTTATTTGAGCATTTGTCATATGTTACGATTTTTGGGGCTCCCCCCTCCAGTGCCACCTTGCCCACCTGCACACCGGTGGGGTTAACCCCCAGTTCTTGAGGGACTCCCCCCCTCTCAGAGAGCCCTCTGGATTTTTGGTAGACTCCCCCCCCTCTCAGGGAGCCCACCTGGGATGGATTCGGGATTTGCACCATCCTGTACCTGAGCCGACTCACTACCTGCAGCCCTATAGACCAGGACTGTGGGTCCATGTCACAGGAGTTGACAGTCTCCTCCTCCTCTTCTGACATTGGCAGAGGTGCATTGATGGCTGATAGCCAGCTCTGTCCTGAGGCTTGCACCTTTGATGATAATTCCACGCTTGTGTGGTAACTTGGGCTTGTGGGCGCTATAGATGGCGCAGTGGATGTAACTGGTGTTCCTGTAAGCTGGTGTTTTCTTGCTTGTGCGTTATCTAACAGTTCTTTTACGGACATTTCTTTCCCAGGAGAAGATAAGGGTCATGCTTCTTGCCCCTGCTTCTGCCCGCCCCCTACCACTGTCACTGCTGCGATGTCCGACCGCCCAGCAGCCACTCCCACCGGCTCGACTTGCTGCACCAGCATCCGGTTCCTTTTCCCATTTCAAAGATGGCACCGGCGGCCGCAGACGTCACTGCAGGGGTGGGGCTTCCGGTCATCATCACCACCGGGGCGGGGTTTCCAGCTTTCGCTCCGGACACCGGCCCACCGCCGTCACTCCTCGCGCGACCCGCACTGCTAGCTTCAGCAACTGCCGACTTTGCTGATGACATGAGACTTAGCGCAGGCAGTTGCTGGGATTCTATGCCCATTACAGGCAACTCATCAACAGTCTCTAGCATATGTGATGACACGCCCACGGGGGCGGAGCTTCCCACAGGACTCGGCACTTGCATCTGCCTGTTCCCACTCCTTACGGGCGTTGCACAGATTGCCGCATAGCTGGTGGCAGCAGTTACTCCCACAGGGGCAGGATTCTCTTCGGGCACCTGCCCGCCCATTACAGGCACCATCCCACCCATTACATGCGCTGGTCCACCGCTCGCCGCTGCTGACACTCCCATGGGGGCGGGACCTCCCGCGGGACTCAACACAAGCTGCCACCTCTCACCGCCCCTTGCAGGCGCTACATACACAGGGCTGGCACACCCCCCTGCAGGGGTGGGAATCACTTGAGGCTTCGGTCTGCCCATTACAGGTGGCTCTGTACTTGAGGCGGCTGCCACATTCATCTCCTCAACTGTAACTGGCTGGCTGGCCACGAGACGCCGAGCCATGACCCGCCTGCATTGCACGGAATCTTTCATCATTCAAGAGCTTCTGAGTGGACGAAGCGCACTGCGAAACGCGCGTTGGGGAGCATACCCTATACCCTATCCATCAACCCAGTGGGGTTCTACTGCTTACAGCGTCTTTCATTAAGGTTAGGTATTCATTATTTATCACTAAATGTTCATGATATATAGATGTTTGTATAATATGCTTACACTGCTCTACAAAGTTATCTATACCTATGATTGACCCTAGTGCATTGAGATGGAAGGCAATAGGCTGTGCTATTTTATGTAGTTCCATTGTCATCTTTTTACTTGTATTTTATTAATTGTTTTGTACTTTTCAATAAAGTTTGTTAAATTTCCATCTTATATTGGTAAAACTTATTCTTGATAGGCGTATATCGATCTATATCTAAAGTTTTGCCCAGAATTACAGTAGATATAGCCCTAATTTTTGATAGGTGTTGGTCCGTTTTTATCTAGAGTCGTCAGAGGTGGCCGGGGAGAGCCGGCGCGGGCGAGGATTCGACGGGCCTCGGCACCGCGCGACCCGGGCCCCCGGGTTGGTTATCATAGCGCTTATAAGTGCACGCGTCCCCCCGCGAAGGGGTCAGCGCTCGTCGGCATGTATTAGCTCTAGAATTACCACAGTTATACCAAGTAACACCGGGTGGGTGCATCGAGCGATCAAAGGAACCATAACTGATTTAATGAGCCATTCGCAGTTTCACTGACCTCGCGCTCATCCCGGGGATGGCCACGGCTAACGGCGGGGAGCCAGGGGGCACCCGCCGAAGTTCGGTGCCAGGGAATTACTTTGTGCCAACGCGCGGGAAGCTGCGCATCGGAGCGTCACGCCGGGTAGGACACACGGGCGACATTGAATAGGTGTGCACCGGTGCCGCTTCCGGGGTATCGAGGACTTCTAGTGCGACGCGAGCCCCCGCGGGCGACGCTCTTCGGGTCGGTGCAAACTCACAAGCGAATAAAGGCCTCCCATAGAGGCGGGACGAGGTTCTGCCGGACCGCCAAGGGACGATCGCCTACCGGCCCCGCTGACCATATAGGTGCTGGGGGAGAGACGGAGCACGAAACGAGCGAGGGTCGCTCACCGCCGAAACGCGCAATGCTAGATCGATCAGAGTCTAGGTGGAAGAGCGGGCGCCCCCAGTGGGGACGGCCACCTCGAGTAGGAAGTGCCGTGCGTGAGGTTCAGCGGTCGGTGACCGGCCGAGAGGCAACCGCCGCACACAGTCCTCAGCCTGCAGGACTTTGTCGATTCAATTTCAAACTTCCCACCACAGGCGGCGGTGGCGCCTCGAGTACACGGGCCGTGTCATGCCCCGCTTGGGAACCTTCATCGGAAACCATTGCTCAAAGTCCTCCGGCGGAACTTTGTCAAAATTTTAAACTTGCCGCCCTTCGACACCGGGAAGCGGCGGTAGCTACATTCAGCCACCATCTCCTGCAGGCGCTGTTCAAAGTCCTCCGGCGGGACTTGGTCAATTTTTCCACACAGGAATCAGCGGGATGTACAAAAATGCTACGAAGTCGATCATTGGCGTGACTGGTCACGACCAGACACCCCAAGTCTACCTTCTTTATCCAAAAAGTGTACGAAAGTGGACACTTTTTCCCAAAACTTCCAGGTTAGGGCGCCGAAAATGTGACTTTTTGGGCCGAGGCGAAATGCACACTGGCCGGATGGCCAGTCAGATCGGGCCACTCCCTGAGGAACTATGGAGCTCCCCAGAGGTTCCGAAAACGACGTCCCTGAAAAGAGCGGACCAGAACGATGACAGGCCGACTTTTACCGAGTGACTGCGGGGAAGCACTCCCGTATGGCCTCGGGTCGGGCGCCCCATACCCGAGCGGTCAAGTGACCCGTCCCGCCACCCTCCCGACCTCCAGGGAGCAATAAATTAAAAATAAATAAAAATATCTATATAATATATTTTTTTAACTTTATTTTTTTAAATGTAATAATAATAATGATAAAATCAATAAAATAATAAATCAAATAATATAATAAAATAGCAAATAATAAAATAGTATGAGGAATTGAGTAATTGAACTCGGGGGCGGGTGCTGCTCCCGCTTTCGGCCACACGGTGGAGCAGCTCCAAAGAGCTCTTTCGCGGGCGTGACGTTGCTCGCGCCCGATTGGCCGGCGGCTCAGGCGGGGCGCGGCTTGCGGGCTAGGGGCGGGGCCAGGAAAGCGGACCGGAGTGGAGACAGGCGGGGAAAGGCCGCGTGACTGCGAGGCAGGGCGCTGATTGGCAGAGCGCCGTCGCCAGCGCAGGGACCACTTCCTCTGGCCTTGTCCCCGCTCCCGTCGGGGCACTCTTCGGAGGACCCACCCCGATAGTGAAAACGACCCTCCCGGCCTCACCGCAGGTGGGGAAAAAAGCGGCACCCGGAGCTCGGGCACCTCGCCTTCCCGCCAGCCCAAACGGCTGGCCCATCCTGGCTCCGGGAGCCACCGGACTCGGAGGCGGGTGCAGTTCCTGCTCTCCGCCACAAGGGGGAGGTGCCCAACTGTGTCACCAGAGAAGAGCGGACCTGAGTGGAAACCGAGGCGCCGGAACAGGTGACGCCCCGCCCAGGCACACTGATTGGCTCGCTCGGCAGCGGGCCCATCTCAAGACCCGCGGCCGACCTCCTGGAGCCCCGGGGCGGCCGCTTCCATGGCCGACTCCCGCCGCCGGCCGAGCCGCCTGGTGTGCTGGGACCGGGGCAATCTCCTGAACCCCTGGCCACGCATGGGGAAGGTGCTTGCACCCGCTGCTGCTGCTGGATCCCCCAGGCCTGCCTTCTTGCTTCCCCGACCTCCTGGAGCCCTGGCCCCGCAGGGGATGCTGCCTGGACCCGCTGTTAATGCCTCGACCCCCTGCTCATGAAACTGGACCACCCAGGCCTGCCTGCATGCTTCTCCGACCTCTTGGAGGCCTGGCCCCGCAGGGGAAGCTGCCTGGACCCGCTGTTAGTGCTGCTGGCTCACCCTGGCCTGCCTGCATGCTGCCCCGACCTCCTGGACCCCTGCCCCCGCAGGGGAAGCTGCCTGGAACCGCTGCTGGTGCTGCTGGATCACCCAGGCAAGCCTGCTTGCTTCCCCAACTTTCTGGAGCCCTGGCCAAGCTGGGGAAGGTGCCTGGACCCCCTGCTCATGGAGCTGGATCCCCCAGGCCTGCCTGCTTGCTTCTCTGACCTCCTGGAACCCTGGCCAGGCAGGGGAAGGTGCCTGGACCCCCTGCTCATGGAGCTCTACCACCCAGGCCTACCTGCATGCTTCCCCACACTGCTGGAGCCGTGTACCCGCAGTGAAGGTGCCTGGACCCCCAGCTCATGGACCTCTACCACCCAGGACTAGCTGCATGCTTTCCCACACTCTTGGAGCCCTGTACCCGCAGGGAAAGTGCCTGGACCCCCAGCTCATGGACCTCTACCACCCAGGTCTAGCTGCATGCTTCCCAACACTACTGGAGCCCTGCACCCGCAGGGGAAGGTGTCTGGACCCCCTGCTCATGGAGCTGGAAAACCCAGGCCTATCTGCATGCTTCCCCACACTCCTGGAGCCCTGTACCCGCTGGGGAAGGTGCCTGGGCCCCCTGCTCATGGCGCTGGAACATCCAGGCCTACCTGGATGCTTTCCCACACTCCTAGAGCCCTGGACACGCAGGGGAAGGTGCCTCGACCCTCTGCTCATGATGCTGGAACATCCAGGCCTACCTGCATACTTCCCCATACTCCTGGAGCCCTGTACCCGCAGGGGAAGGTGTCTGGACCCCCTGCTCATGGAGCTCGACCACACAGACCTGCCAGGTTGCTTCCCCACCCTCCTGAAGCCCTGACCCACAGGGGAAGGTGCCTGGACCCCTTGCTCATGGAGCTGTACCACCCAGACCTGCCAGCTTGATTCCCCGACCTCCTGGAGCCCTTACCCCACAGGGGAAGGTGCCCAAGCCTGCTGCTGGTGCTGCTGGATCACCCAGGCTTCTCAGCTCCCTTCCCTGACCTCCTGGACCCACAGGGGAAGGTGCCTGGACCCACTGCTAGTGCTGCTGGATCACCCAGGCTTCTCAGCTCCCTTCCCCGACCTCCTGGAGCAAAGGCCCCGCAGGGGAAGGTGCCTTGACCTGCTGCTGGTGGTTCTGAATCACCCCATGCCTGCCAGCTTGCCTCCCCGACCTCCGGTAGTCCTGGCTCCATGTGGGAAAGTTCCTGGACCCGCTGCTGGTGCTGCTGGTTCACCCAGGCTTCTCTGCTCCATTCCCCGACCCCCTGTAGCCCAGGCCCCGCAGGGGAAGATGCCTGCCCCCTGCTCATGGAGCTCAACCACACAGGGCTGCCAGCTCCATGGTCCGGGGTAAGGGGGTACTTGCCCAACCGTGTTGGGGCACCATGAGGTCGGCCAGGTGACTTGCCCCACTTGGGTCATTTTGCTCCATTGTTCGGGTCATGGGGGAACATGCCTACCCATGTTGGGGCACCAGGAGGTCGGCCGGGTGACTTGCCCCACCTGGACCCGCTGCTCATGGAGCTTCACCACCCAGCGCTGACAGCTATCTTCCCGACCTCCTGGAGCCCTGGCCCCCCAGGGGAAGTTGCCCTGATCCCCTGCTCATGGAGCTCGACCACCCAGGGCTGCCTGCTTGCTCCCTTGTCCGCCTGGATCCCTGGCCCCGCAGGGGAAGGTGCCTGGATCCGCTGTTGGTGGTGCTGGATCACTGAGGCCGGCCAGCTTGCTTCCCCGACCTCCTGGAGCCCTGGACCCGCAAGGGAAGTTCTCTGGACCCGCTGCTGGAACACCCATGCCTGCCGACCCACTTCCGCGACCCCCTGGAGCCCTGGCTCTGCAGGGGAAGGTGCCTGGACCACTCAGGCTGTTCAGCTCTCTTCCCCAACTTCCAGGAGCCCTGTACCCGCGGGGGAAGGTGCCTGTGCCCGGTGCTTGGGGAGCTTTATCACCTACTCCTTCCAGCTTGCTTCCCCGACCTCCTGGAGCCCTGGGCCCGCAGGGGAAGGTGTCTGGACCTGCTGCTGGTGGTGCTGGAACACCCAGGCATGCCTGCTTCACCATCCTGCTGTCATGCTGCAGGCCACCACCTGTGTGCACCTCAGAGGGGTTTGAGGCCACTTTGCTATTTTTGGGAAAAAAGTGCTTCTTATAGTCCGAAAAATACGGTTCATCACACACTATCACAATGTAACAACCTGCACAATATACATCACACACTATCACAATGTAACAACCTACACAATATACATCACACACTATCACAATGTAACAACCTGCACCGTCACAATATACATCACACACTATCACAATGTAACAACCTGCACCGTCACAATATACATCACACACTATCACAATGTAACAACCTGCACCGTCACAATATACATCACACACTATCACAATGTAACAACCTGCACCGTCACAATATACATCACACACTATCACAATGTAACAACCTGCACCGTCACAATATACATCACACTATCACAATGTAACAACCTGCACAATATACATCACACACTATCACAATGTAACAACCTGCACCGTCACAATATACATCACACACTATCACAATGTAAAAACCTGCACAATATACATCACACACTATCACAATGTAACAACCGTCACAATATACATCACACACTATCACAATGTAACAACCTACACAATATACATCACACACTATC
Source organism: Phyllomedusa bahiana (assembly GCA_025379985.1). Classification (NCBI taxonomy): domain Eukaryota; kingdom Metazoa; phylum Chordata; class Amphibia; order Anura; family Hylidae; genus Phyllomedusa; species Phyllomedusa bahiana. The sequence goes on from JAODAL010023182.1 coordinate 37,911, forward strand.
ACAATGTAACAACCTACACCGTCACAATATACATCACACACTATCACAATGTAACAACCTACACAATATACATCACACACTATCACAATGTAACAACCTGCACAATATACATCACACACTATCACAATGTAACAACCTGCACAATATACATCACACACTATCACAATATAACAACCTGCACAATATACATCACACACTATCACAATGTAACAACCTGCACAATATACATCACACACTATCACAATGTAACAACCTGCACAATATACATCACACACTATCACAATGTAACAACCTACACAATATACATCACACACTATCACAATGCAACAACCTGCACAATATACATCACACACTATCACAATGTAACAACCTGCACAATATACATCACACACTATCACAATGTAACAACCTGCACAATATACATCACACACTATCACAATATAACAACCTGCACAATATACATCACACACTATCACAATGTAACAACCTGCACAATATACATCACACACTATCACAATGTAACAACCTGCACAATATACATCACACACTATCACAATGCAACAACCTGCACAATATACATCACACACTATCACAATGTAAAAACCTGCACAATATACATCACACACTATCACAATGTAACAACCTGCACAATATACATCACACACTATCACAATGTAACAAACTACACAATATACATCACACACTATCACAATGTAACAACCTGCACCGTCACAATATACATCACACACTATCACAATGTAACAACCTGCACCGTCACAATATACATCACACACTATCACAATGTAACAACCTGCACCGTCACAATATACATCACACACAATCACAATGTAACAACCTGCACCCTCACAATATACATCACACACTATCACAATGTAACAACCTGCACCGTCACAATATACATCACACACTATCACAATGTAACAACCTGCACAATATACATCACACACTATCACAATGTAACAACCTGCACAATATACATCACACACTATCACAATGTAACAACCTACACAATATACATCACACACTATCACAATGTAACAACCTGCACAATATACATCACACACTATCACAATGTAACAACCTGCACTGTCACAATATACATCACACACTATCACAATGTAACAACCTGCACCGTCACAATATACATCACACACTATCACAATGTAACAACCTGCACCGTCACAATATACATCACACACTATCACAATGTAACAACCTGCACAATATACATCACACACTATCACAATGTAACAACCTGCACCGTCACAATATACATCACACACTATCACAATGTAACAACCTGCACAATATACATCACACACTATCACAATGTAACAAACTACACAATATACATCACACACTATCACAATGTAACAACCTGCACAATATACATCACACACTATCACAATGTAACAACCTGCACAATATACATCACACACTATCACAATGTAACAACCTGCACAATATACATCACACACTATCACAATGTAACAACCGTCACAATATACATCACACACTATCACAATGTAACAACCTGCACCGTCACAATATACATCACACACTATCACAATGTAACAACCTACACAATATACATCACACACTATCACAATGTAACAACCTGCACCGTCACAATATACATCACACACTATCACAATGTAACAACCTACACAATATACATCACACACTATCACAATGTAACAACCTGTACCGTCACAATATACATCACACACTATCACAATGTAACCAACTGCACCGTCACAATATACATCACACACTATCACAATGTAACAACCTGCACCGTCACAATATACATCACACACTATCACAATGTAACAACCTGCACCGTCACAATATACATCACACACTATCACAATGTAACAACCTACACCGTCACAATATACATCACACACTATCACAATGTAACAACCTGCACAATATACATCACACACTATCACAATGTAACAACCTGCACAATATACATCACACACTATCACAATGTAACAACCTGCACCGTCACAATATACATCACACACTATCACAATGTAACAACCTGCACCGTCACAATATACATCACACACTATCACAATGTAACAACCTGCACCGTCACAATATACATCACACACTATCACAATGTAACAACCTGCACCGTCACAATATACATCACACACTATCACAATGTAACAACCTGCACAATATACATCACACACTATCACAATGTAACAACCTACACAATATACATCACACACTATCACAATGTAACAACCTACACAATATACATCACACACTATCACAATGTAACAACCTGCACAATATACATCACACACTATCACAATGTAACAACCTGCACAATATACATCACACACTATCACAATGTAACAACCTGCACTGTCACAATATACATCACACACTATCACAATGTAACAACCTACACCGTCACAATATACATCACACACTATCACAATGTAACAACCTGCACCGTCACAATATACATCACACACTATCACAATGTAACAACCTACACAATATACATCACACACTATCACAATGTAACAACCTGCACCGTCACAATATACATCACACACTATCACAATGTAACAACCTACACAATATACATCACACACTATCACAATGTAACAACCTGCACCGTCACAATATACATCACACACTATCACAATGTAACCAACTGCACCGTCACAATATACATCACACACTATCACAATGTAACAACCTGCACCGTCACAATATACATCACACACTATCACAATGTAACAACCTGCACCGTCACAATATACATCACACACTATCACAATGTAACAACCTGCACCGTCACAATATACATCACACACTATCACAATGTAACAACCTGCACAATATACATCACACACTATCACAATGTAACAACCTGCACAATATACATCACACACTATCACAATGTAACAACCTGCACAATATACATCACACACTATCACAATGTAACAACCTGCACAATATACATCACACACTATCACAATGTAACAACCTGCACCGTCACAATATACATCACACACTATCACAATGTAACAACCTGCACCGTCACAATATACATCACACACTATCACAATGTAACAACCTACACCGTCACAATATACATCACACACTATCACAATGTAACAACCTGCACCGTCACAATATACATCACACACTATCACAATGTAACAACCTGTACAATATACATCACACACTATCACAATCATTAAAACAACCTTCACAATATACAACACACACTATCACAATGTAACAACCTGCACCGTCACAATATTCAACACACACTATCACAATGTAACAACCTGCACCGTCACAATATACATCACACACTATCACAATGTAACAACCTGCAACATCACAATATACATCACACACTATCACAACATGCTAACATCAAACAACTGCAAACCCGGTCACAATATACATCACACACTATCACAATGTAACAACCTCCAAAATAAACATCACACACTATCACAATGTAACAACCTGCACAATATACATCACAGCTCCAGTGGTTGGTTCAAACTGAGTGCTTATTGTGAGAACAGAGTGCAGAGTTAACAAACCGGAGTTAAAAACAGGAGAGAAAAACTGGTAAGTAAACAAACCTCTTTTATTTAATACCTCAATCTCATTAACTTTTTTTTTTTTTTCCTTCATTGCTGTTGCACCGGGATATGGGCGGCTTCACGGCAACTTCCTCATAGCACAATCTGCCATAGTATGCACTACGGAGCATGATGTCCAGGTGAATACCTCTTGATAGCAGAATGTGAGCAGTGTTGCTCTCTGTACTCGTATTTTAGACCTAGAGAGCAAATATGTGACACTAAGGGGCGATTGACAATGAAGAGAAGAGTTTGCCTACTATTAGCGAAACCCCCCCCAGTTAGTGGGCCTAAATGTGTGGTGGAATATTGGATCAGCAGGAGGAGCTTGTAGTTGGTTATGTAAGACAGGGACTCTAGGGGTACCAAAAAAGAAAGGCTTTTCTCCTCTGAATTCCTAGCAAAATTGCCCAATTGTATAATGCTGGGAATCAGTCTCAAATATGGCAGCCCTATGACAAACTGCTCTACCTAGCACCGGAATAGCAGCCCAACTAGTAGTAGGGGACGGAATGCATAGTAAAAGCATTAGTATTGTAGGGATTCTAATATTCAGAAACGGATAGAATAATTTGTCGCCAACGCCTCAATCAATGTTTGCTGTTCTCCCTGGTGCCAGGTTCGGCGATGTGGTGGACCGGGAATAAATTACTGGGAGGGCCTGCGATACCCCAGCTGTTGTGTCCATTTGGAACCAATGAAAAATAACACGGTAGTGGAGGATCCTAAAAATAATTTTAAAAGAACTAGCTCAAAGCGAGGAATACCTCCAAGTTTGTTCTCCGAATACGCCGTTGCCATTGCGCTACTCAAAAGCAGCGGAGCGCAGGATTAAATGCATGGCTGACGTCTTGTGTAGTGACAGAGGTTTGTTCTTAGAGCACAGGCTGGACTTTCATTGTTACAAATCTTTTCTCTACAATAATTGCACCTGAATGAAGGGTCATGCTGGCTGGAAAGAATTATAATGGGGTGCGAGTATTTAAAACTAGGATGAGAAGGAAGAACAATCTAAAAATGCAAGGGTAGATGTTAGAGAGGGCAGATATATCAAGGTGGAGAGTGAATGGGGAGGTGGAAAACCATGGATAAGAATCCATGTTTTGCCTCTCTCTCTAGCATGAAGATGATAGGTACCCACAATATATTCATGTAATCTCATCCATCTACAATTTGTGTAAGAAATAATCACATGCTGTCCACTAAAGTATAATGTATAATCCCATCCATCATCTGAAAGTAATGTATAATCCCAGCATCGTACCCAAGAGAGATGTTTAATTGAATGCCGTCATCTGAACAGGTAACGTTTAACCCATGCTGTCTACTGAACATAATTAATCCCACTGTCTACTAAACAGGTAACGTTTAATCCCATGCTGTCTACCTGAACGGGTAATGTATGATCCATGATGTCTAATGAACAAGTTAGATACAATCCAAACCGTTTGACGGAAAGTGTAAAAACTGGAAGAGGAACTTAAAATGTCTATTCACAAATGCTAGAAGTCATGCACCAAAGGGGGGAACTTGAGGCGCTGTTGTAAGGAGCTGATTATGTGGTAGGTATTGCTGAAACATGGCTGGACACCACGCATGATTGGGCAAACAACATTCAAGTTTTAATCTATTTAGAAAGAGCACAGAGCGAACAGGCTGAGATGTGTCTGTATAAAAGAATTAATATGAAAGGCAATAAAGAGGTAATACAGCGGAGTACTAATGATGTGGAAACATGTGGGTGGAAATACAAGGGGAATAAATACAGAAAATATTATTTTGGTGTTAATCTATAGACCCCCGAACATCAACTGAGGAGATAAAGAGAAGATCATAATCAAATGGTGCGGCACACAGGCAGTACAGAGATAATAAGTACTTTAATTCCAGGCATTACTGGGGTCAAGGTTCTGCGTCAACTGAAAAGGGAAGGAATTCCTCAATCGTTAAGGAAAATTTTATGGGCCATTTGTGGAGAATCCACAGAATTGATCTCTGTTGGATCTGTCATTCTAACAAAGCAGAACTGAGTCGGAGCGGTCACGTGGTAACGAAATGCAGGTAGTGATCCGCTGGACCACCGCAAGCATGTGTAAGCCTACCAGTGACGGAATCTAAGTAAACCCGTTTTCACCAGAGCCCGCCGCAAAGCGTGGATGGACTTGCGCGGCGAGAACTACCAGTCTCCCACTGGCGTGACTCTCGGTGCAGCCAAGCTGTGCGTGGTACAAAATCGTGAACGTGCGAAGTCGGACAGGCAAGAGGGTCCGGGCGCGGCAATGGTTCGTGTCACGACACAGCGAAGACGGTTCTACACGGTAGACAGATACAAACAGAAGAAGCTTTCCCTGAAGACTAACGCACTAAAGAACCGGGGCAAAGGTGACCGAAAGAAGGTTAAAATTGGTCACCCTCACTTAACCAATAATGCGAAACTGCCCCTTTAAATCCTGAGAGCCGGCGCGCGCCGCCTAAGCGCGGCATGCCACTCCGCCGCCAGAGAAGGAGGACCGGAGCGCGAGAGTAACGGGCAGCCGGGACCTACCCCGGGACCGCAGGGCCGCCGGACCCCGGCGGTGGCCGCAACAGTGCCCCCCACCCGCGAGGCTGCGGACCATCAGACAGTACCCCCCCCTCAGCCTACTCCTCTTTCTGGTTCGGAGGACCGCATATGAGACCGCGGTCCAGGATGTTTCCCTCAGTTCCCATGATCACTCCTCCGACCGAACCCCTCCCAATCACCAGGAATGTGCCGTACCCCTAACCGACCTCATAGCCAAATCTCTTTGACCCAAATATGTTGGAGCTACAGACTCAGGAGAGGGAGGACAACTTTTCTGGAGAATCGGTTCCACACACAGTCTTACAGAGATACTGAAAAGAATTGGGATCCGCATGGTGGGTGGAGTCGAGCTTATATGAATACTGGATTAATACGGCTCAGGAATTTCAAAGGCCCCAGAAGCCGGACCCAGCTTGTAGCTGGGAAAATTTAAAAAGATCTTTCAACCTGACATATTTGGCGGACACCAACTTTGTCTCCGGGATAAAGATTGGACGTGGTCTCCCACTTTTTGTCCTGCCTGGGCCTTCAGACGGGCAGCAGCACGCTGTCAGGACTGACGATCTGCTCCCAATGCCAGATTAAGTCGTGACCAATGCATCACAGAGGGCACCTCGAGGGAGGAGGGCAGAGGAGAGGAGGTTGGGACCCACCATATACATATATAAAAAGGGAGATTGCGCCCAAGCCCCGAATCCATGAATTGTAATGAATTCGGCCCAGGTAGGAGTCACCATCATCCGCGAGCAAAACTAATGACGTAATAACTGCCCAGAATCTGTTGACCCTCTCTACTTGCCCGTTAATTGCGGATGGTAGATGAAGAAAAGTCTAACTTCACTGCAATCGGGAGCAAGTGCGCGCCATAACTTGACACGAACTGCACCCCACGATCAGAACATGTGCTGGGCAGGCCGTGCAGGCGAAGATGTACTAAGAACAGGGAGCAAACGTGGTGCGGAGGTAACCCGGGCAGTGGACGAAGTGTCTGACATCTTCGAAAACCTATCCTTAATGACCCTATACACGGTTTACCCAAGAGATGAAAGGTCTGTGCGAAATCCAACCCACAATGGGACCATGGAGTACTGTGGAGGCAGGGTCGCAGCAGCCCGAGCCGTGCGGCACCTTATTCCGGGCACAAGTGGCACACATCCACAATCCATAGTAACTTTAGCCACCCTGCCACAGTATAACCGAGTAGATCAATTGAACAATCTGCGGCCCCCGGATGTCCCTGCCAACAACGTGCAGTGTCCCCCAATTCAGTATTCTCTTGCGCAGAGATGGCCAACGTAGGCTTGCCAGAGTACTGCCGAAGAGACGTGCCTGGATCAGGCGTTCCGAGGATAATTTGGGCTGCGGCTCCTCTCCTGTTATGATCAGATGCGCGAGAAACATCTGCCCTGATGTTCTTTCAGCAGGGCTAAAATGGATCCAATCAAGATCTAGAAAGGACAAGAGACCAGTGTGCTTCCGAGATTGAGCGCTGGCCGACTGAATTCTGAAGATTTTTGTATCAAAATACTTCGAAAGGATGACGACTCTCCTCTAGAAGAGCCGCCCCGCTTCCAGGCCATCTTGATAGCGAGCAATTCTCGGTCCCCAATACATTTCCCTCTGCCCCGACAGAAGGTTTTGGAGAAGAAGCCGCAGGTATGTTTTTCCCCTTGGACCCTTTTGATAAGGATAGCTCCGCCCCACAAAGAGGCAGCCCACCTCAAGCGAAAGGCTTCTCAGCGTCAGGCTGACAAAATGGTGCTGAAGCAAAGGCCGACTTCAAATGCTGAGAAAGGCTCTTTCGCCCCGGTGGCCAACATGTGGATTACCTTCTTCCCAGTGAGAGCCACAATTGAGCCACCAGAGTAGAGAAATAGTATAAACTGTCAATAATAATTCGCCAAGCCCAAAAAACGTTGAATGGCTCGAATCCAACCTCGTGGCCATTGCAGGATCGCAGACAGCTTAGTGGGATCCATTTGTAACCCGGTCGCGACGATGTAACCGAGAAAGGCAGACTGTTGGTGGAACACACACTTCTCCTAATTTGGCGTACATCTGCTGCAGCGTTGCAGGACTAGGCGTACCTGTGAATTAGATGGGTCCGAGGACAGGGAGAAGAAAACCGATTCGTCCAGTAAACGATGACACAGTGTAGAGCATCCCGGAAGATTTCGTTTACGAACTCCTGAAAGACCGCGGGCATGCACAGACCGAATGGCAGTACTAATACCAAATGGCCGCCGTATTGAACGCTCTTCCACGCATCTCCCTCACGATCCTGATGAATTGTATGCCCACGCCGCAGTCCAATTTGATATAAACCTTTGCTCCCTTAGCGTCAAAATTCCGTAATTAGTGCAACGGTACCGTTTTGACGTAATCTTTCAGACCTCCCCCCCGTATCAATGCAGGACGGCAGAACCATCCTTCGTCTGTACGAAGAAAAACCCGGCTCCAGCGGTGATGCGAATAAAACCCATTTGCAGGTTTCAACACGGATATAGTCCTGAACATGCCTGAGTCTCTGGACTGACAACGGTAAACACTGCCCGATAGGACTGGCCCCAGGAAGGAGGTCAATGGACAGTCATAGGGGGCGAGAGGAGGAAGGGATTGCCTGTTTTCTCCGAAAAGACCCGCGTATCCCCGTATTTGTGGAAGACTGGCAGGGGCCCTGGAAGACTGATGAGGAGGAATGGCCCCGACTGGCCGCTGAACAGAGAGACAGCGATTCTGGCAGTCGAACCCCAGCGTAAACCTCCCCTGTCTCCCAGTTGAGGTCGGGGCATGGAGCTGCAGCCACGAAGACCAAGAGATCGCTGAGGACGACAAGGGATGACATAGAAGGTGATCTCACTCCTTGTGTCAAGCCCCTACGCGGAGGACAATGGCTTGGATTACTGCCGAATGGCCTCACTAAGAAGCTCGCCACTCACTGGAGGATAATCACCAGGGGCTTCTCCAGACGGTCACCGAAGGCGATACTGGGACACCAGGGCGGCGTGAATAAAGTTTCCCGGCGGAAACCAGAGTCCAGAAAGGAGGCGGATACCCGAAAAGTGAGTCCGGCACAAGACGAGACCTCAACTCCAACGTCCATGTAAGGATGGAGAGGGAAATGTACACACCTAGGACGCCTCTCCCATAACCAGGTGCCGGCGATTCCCTGCCGCTGAGGGCGAAGCGGGCACCCATTGCGAAAGGATCCGGGCTGGCACAGTAAAAGCACAATTTTCTCCTGTCCCCTCGACGCGGGACAGTTCCTGTTCGACAGATGTGCCCGGTCCCTGCATGGTTCGTCACGTAGATCGGAAGTGGCAGCTGTGGTCTTTGGAAACCGGAGCCAGCGAGCAGACGCGGGGTCGGGGCGAGATCACGTTCCTGGCGTAGTTCCTCTTGCCGCTCCGGCGAAGCGAACATCGATCCGAGTACTAGGTGATCAGCTCGCTTAGGGAGGACGTATCTCTCTACCGATAGGCGTCCTAAACTCTGCCGACAGGCCCTTTTGAAAGTGGCGACATATGCGGCGTCGTTCCAGGTCAGCTCTGATGCCAGGGTCCAAAACGAACGCTATCGCCGACAGAGAGTCACCCTGCAAGTTCATAGAGCGGTCCTGCCAGAGGAAGCCCGTGCTTGCCTCTTCAAGACACTGAAACCTCTGAGAAGAAATCGTATGTCCGTCGTCACCGGATCGCCGCGTCCCCCAAGGGGGGTGGCCCAACTAGAGCTTCCGGACAGCAACTGACCACGAAGGCCACCTTGGAACGTTTCAGTGGGAAATAGAACCACCATCAACGCAACGAGCATCAAGCACTGGGTAATAAATCCCCTGCCAGTTTGGAGTCCACTTCAACTTGTCGGTAGTGGTAACGTAGCCGAGAATCCCCGGGTGCCTGGCGAGGTGTCCCGCCACAGGAGGAGGAGTCTGCGGCTGTTGATTAGCCAGGAGCTCAGGCAGAAAATGGGCGGACACTGGTTCAGCGCTGGCTTGTTGCGCTAGTTGATGTGACTTGCTGACCACTATCGCCGTGAGATCCGTCACCGGCAAAGGTACCATTGCGGGATCCATGCCCGAATCTTACTGTACAATGCAGGTAGTGGATCCGCTGACCAACCGCAAGCGATGGTGTACGCCGTACCAGGGGACGGAAACTAATAGAACCCGTTTTCACCAGAGCCCCCGCAAAGCGGATGGACTTCTTGCGGCGAAAACTACATGCGTTCCCACTGGCGTGACTTGCCTGCGGTGGGCAGCCAAAATCGTGAGACTAGGCGAATCAGGGACAGCCAAGAGTCAGGCAGGCGCAATGTTCGTGGTCAAGACACAGACGAAGACTTCGGTACACGGTAGACAGTAGATACAAGCAGAAGACGCTTCCTCTGAAGGCAGTAACGCACTAAAGATCCCAAGGTGACCCGGAAAAGGGGGTAAAATAGGGTCACTGCAGCCTAACTATAATAGGGCGGACTGCCCCGTTAAATCCTGGAGAGCCGGCGCGGGCATGCCACTCCGGCCGGCCAGGAGAAGCGGGTGAAGACGCGGGAGCGCGGAGAGGTAAAGCGGCACCGGCCCCGACCCACGGGACCGTCAGGGGCCGCGCGACCCCGCGGGTGGCCGCGACAGTGCGCCCGCAGCCCGGGCGAGGGGCTGCGGGACCACTCGTGACACACGGTTTCTGAAAATCTTGGTAACAGTGACCATAATATAATTCACTTTAGTATAAACTGGAAAAAAGAAAAACAGAGCGGGAAGGCAAAAACATTTCATTTTAAAGGGCCAAATTTTCCTTATTGAGGATGCAATAACAGACCTAGACTGGGTGCAGCTAGTAGCAAAATGTGATATAGAAGCCAAGTAGGGAGCTTTACATATACTTTGGAATTTATTGCAAAATAATTCCGGTGGTACAAGTATAGGCCGACTAAAACGTAAAAACGGAAAAAAGAAACAACATGGCTTCGACCGTCCTGTTAAGAGGCAATAAACAATAAAATAGGCATTTAAAAAGTAATAAGTCAAGGGGTCGGCATCAGCCTTTGACAAATTATAGAGACTAATAAAAATCTTAAATAAGTGATAAAAGCACTAAAATTCAAAATAACGGCTGGCCAAGGACAGCAAGAAAACCCCCAAGAAATTCTTTAACCCCTTAAGGCCCACCTGTTTTGACCTTCCTGACACAGCCCCATTTTTGAATCTGACAGTGTCAATTTATGTGAGAAAACTTTTTTTACACTTTTTACCTTTCCATGTGTTTGAACTGTTTCCGTGACACGGGGGCTTTAAGTTTGTAAAAAAAATTTTTCCAAAACCTTTTTTTTTTGTGAAAATATCAAAATTTCATGAAAATATTGAAAAATCTGTGATTTTGAAAGTTCCAAAATTTCTGTGTACAAGACAGAAAATTATTCACCACAAAATAGTTTATAACTAGCATGTACCATATGTCCACTGTAGGTTGGCAATAGATAAATATACAACCGCCTTTATATAATTGTAAGCAACCTTGTTCCTGGTCTCACTTTGGGGTCTTCCCCCGGGTTTTCCTATCCAAAACTTCATATGACAAAGGGTGGACCCCATATTAGGAAAATTATCCTTCTTATTCCAAACAAAACTTTCATACAATCAATAAAAGCATCGCATCTGTATCAGTCAAAGAACGCAGTAGACATAGGTGCATAACGGTAAATACCTTAGATAGCGCTTCAAGCATTTTGTATGGACGGAGTGAGCATGGACAACCGCGGGTGATGCCGCAATGATGCAACGTTTACAAGGGATCAACCCTCTTTCTCAAGCAGGCGTGTTCCTTAGTATCCTTCCCTTAAATACCTTTTTTTTTTCTTTTTTGTTTTTTCTTCCTCCTTAACCCCTTTCCCTTCCTAAACTATTTAAGAACATTTAAAACACAGTTTCTTTCCATTGAGACCAATAGGGCCTTAGAATCTAATATATCTAACCAATATGTTACATTTCTTAACAATTTGTATCTTATTCTGTTCTGCAATGCTAACCCTTTAACACCATCCAGTAAACACCACCTTAAATTCTGACACATTGTGTCTCTGTCAAAAAATGTTTAGCTAGCCGAACTTTCACCAAAATTCTTATCGTTGTACACAATCATCCGTATTCAAGTTCTTTCTTTTGTTTGTAATAGTCCTAATAGCACTTCTATGCTCATTAGACGAATTTGATTTTTCGCTGGTTTGTCCAACATATACTGTCCACATGGACACTTTAGCATATATATGAATGCTTGGAGTCACATGTAAAAATAACTTTTGTATCGAAATTTGTACCCCTTACTTGGGTGACAATTTCCGATCCCTCGATTATCGATGTACAGTTTGTACAATTGAGCAAGGAAAGGTGCCCTTTTCTTTGTGTAGAAAGACGTGTTGCTTCTCTATTTGTTTATTTTAAATCAGATGACATTAGGGAATCACCCTAACGAGCGGGCCTTTTTTTATAAATAAAATCACGGAGGTTGAGCAATACCAACTTGCAAAACATTCATCACTATGCATTTGTAAGATGTTCCAATTATTAAGTATACATTTTCTTTATCAAATTTAGCATGATGATCATAATTAGATATATACATAAATCAAATCTCTTTTGATTATTAACAAAGATCTATTTTCAATAAATTCATCTCTGGAATCATCACCACCTCTTCTCCTATTTCACCAGTTCTTTACATTATACCCTCTTGCGCTGAACTTTTTGATTAATTTTTCCATATCCTCTTTTACAGTTTCATCGTGGACTACAAATGCTTCTTGCCTCGGACAAATTTGGTCCTTTAGGTACACCCTCTGAATACTTGAGGAGAATGATAGCTTGCTTTGTGCAAAACGTTATTGCGCTCCACCTTTTTTACGGAACCTAAAATTAGTGGAAAATCTATTCATGATATTTATTGATTTCAACGTCCAATATTGTATTCTGTGCATTCCTTTTCCATTGTGAACTGAATGCGAGGGACACGTGTATCCAAAAATTCCAAAAATTCAATCTAATTGGTTTCCTCACTGCCAACCCCATAGTAATTCCATGTCGTCCACATATCATCATCCATCTCACAATGTATGGACATAAACTTCGAAGAAAAAAACGTATTGGTTCTCAAACCTCCACCATTAACAGATATCGCTATTTCAGTGCAGTGGAGACCCCATCGAAATGCCCTGTTTTTGCAAGTAAATCTGTTGTCCAAAATGAAAGAAATTTATTTTGTTAATATTATTTCAACAGTTCATCAAAAAGCCTATAAATGCGTTGTCCCAAAGTTGAAATCTTCACTTAACGCTTCTCGTGCTGCTTTCAAGCCCTGATCTTCGTGATATTTAGTATATAGCGATTTGATGTCCAGAGTCCACCATATTGTAACCTGTGAATGATCATGTGTCTAATGCTCTCAGGAACTGTCCTGTGTCCTTTTAGTGCAGTGTGTATGTCGAATAACTTGCTTCTGTAGAAAATTACCACAAAAATCTAGTAGGTTCCATGACCGTGTTAACCCAGAGACATTGGTCTCCCAGGGGCTTTCTTTAGGGATTTTGGACTTACTGGGACCAAATAGAAGATACAGGGGACCTAATATTTTCTTTCATTAAAGATTTTTTTGATCTGTTCTGAAATGAGTTAGATAGAAAAGCCTCTCCAATGTGTTGAATAATTAGTCAGTATCTCTCTAGTTGGCATCTCTATCAAGAGGGAGGTAAAATTTGTATGTTAGCTGAGACTCAGCTTCCTCCACCTTTTGGGTTACGATCATTAGGACCGTTGCCCCCCCCTTTATCAGCTTTCTTCAAAATAACCGTATTATCTTGTCTTAATTCCTTCAGTGCATTTTTCTCTTTTCTAGTTAAATAATCCCTTTCAACCCGTTGGTATAGAGTTCCCCACGTATTGCATAAATGGTTCCCACAGGTTCCCGAGGCTTGTTGGCGCTGCGGAACCTCTGAAGGGACCATGCTCCACATATGGTGGGACTGCCCCCCCCTACAAGGTTTTTGGCACACAATATACCGTGCCATTAAGAATATTACAGGACTGTCAATCCCTAGGACTCCGGAGGCGGCATTGCTGTTCATGTTTGACGTGGGCACTTCCGCTTATAAAAAATCTCTCCTTAGACATTTGCTGCAGGCGGCTAAGACCGTCATCCCCAGGCGCTGGAAGTCGGTGGACCCACCCACTATTGAGGAATGGTACACTGAAGTATCCCATGTTTACCGCATGGAAGAACTCCTAGTCACGACAGACGATCAGGCCCGGTTATTGACCAGGACATGGACGCCATGGCTTCAATTCCAGGACTCCCCTGCCTTTTATTTTCTTCGAGTGTAGGGTGACCGAGATTGCTGGCATTAAGCCCTTTCCTTACCTCAATCCACCCTCCTTCTTTTCCCTCACTCTTCAGTCCCTTCCTTCCCTCTTCTTCCCCTGTATGATTGTATGTGCGCGTGTTTGGTTTGCCTGTTTGTTTGTCTTGTTGGTTAATTATACAGCCGAAACAGGCTCACTTTCTGTTCTGACTTAATTACTCAGGTTGGGCCCTTTAAGCCCTTTTCTTCTTTTCTTTTCTTATTTTAGTGTGTGGACTGTCACATAGACTTCTCCTTACTTGACTGTTCAATTGACTGACCATCTGTTCTCAAGAATTTTTTTTATGCTGCACCGAGTGGATTCGGTTTTAATGTCTATGCAATAGTTTCCATTAGTTGCTGCTATGCCGGACATATGTTTATTTTGCCAATATTGTCTCTTTCTCCTGAATGCTTATTACATTTGTGAGTGTAATCATCTTATTCTGATATTGTTTGTATTATTATTTTCTCAATAAATCTTGTTGAAAATGAAAAAAAAAAAAAAATTATCCCTTTCTTTTTTCTTTCCTTTATCCTCCTTAGACCATATACTTAGCACTTCTTTTTTTACTGTTTGTTCAAAAATGTCTAATGTCTTATTTCTTACCTCCGGATCAAAACTACTCTGACTCCTTAGTTTTCTAGGTACTACATCATTGTAACCTACACCAGGTTTTTGCTGCTGAAAAAATTTTTTTAATCGTAGGTTCCTACAAAATTTGTAAAAATCCACCTGAAAATCAAAAGAGTTAAGTGAAAATGTTGGTACAAAATTAAGTCCTTTGTTAATAACAGAGTTCTCTGCTGCTGATAGATGTTTATCAGAAATATTGATTAATAAGTCCTCTATATTTTCTTCTTTGGTCGGCCCACTTGGCCTTTTCTTTTGCCACCGTCGTCTTTTCCACCACTGGCTCCACGATCGTTTTCCTCCTGTGATGTCGATTCCTCTAAAAAATCCTTGTTTTTTCCTTTATTTTGTTGGTTCTTGGATCTAAGTTGTCTCATTACGCCCTGATCTGATTCCTCTGATGTGGATGCGTTATCAGTATATTCTTTATTTTGCTGATTAGATCTTTTCATTCTGCGGTTTCTGGTGCGCTCCTCTGCCCATGTATATACACGTCCATGAAGATAGTCCTTCATATCCCTTTCAAATTTTCTCAACTTATTTTGTAGTTGTTGTGTTTTAAACTTCTCCAAAGATGCAGAAATTTCCTGTTGTGATGCTTTAAATTGTTCTAAGGGCACTTGTTTCTTAAATTCTCCTTCCAAGGTGTTAATTTCTTGCCTCATATTCACCAATGCTTCCTGTATATGTTGAATAGTTAAATAAATCAAGTCCATAGAGTATCTATTACTAAGAGCATACCAGCGTTCTTTGTATTTTAGATCGTCCGGTAATAATATTGGCTGAAGTGGTGATCTTAGACCTCTCGGTATACGGTTGGTTTTGATATACTCACTCAGAGTCGTAGCATGCAGTGTTAGACTGGTTTCTTTCCTTTTCATTGTTTCTAGGCGTTTGGGGTAATCCACCCCTTTCTCTTTCACCGCCCGGTTCCAATCAATTCCTGATTCTTGCACTTGTTTAAGAATCTCTGAACGTTCTGTATCAGAAAAGGAAAACATCTCGGCCCGGTTGTCCGTTATTTTTGCTAACTCCTCAAACGACATCTTCTTTTGTTCAGTCGCAAAATTTTCAGCGGTAAAGGGAACTGCAATACTCAATAGATAAATATACAACCGCCTTTATATAATTGTAAGCAACCTATACGTTCCTGGGTCTCACTTTGGGATCTTCCCTGGGATTCCCATAGTCCAAACAATTCAATATGACAAAGGTGGACCCGTATATTAGGAAAATTATTCTTCTTTATTCCAAAAACGACATACTTTCATACAATCAATAAAAGCATCGCATCTGTATCAGTCAAAAGACTAGTAGACATAGGTTGCATAACAGGTAAATACCTTAGTAATACCTTAGTAGCGCTTCACTGCAAAAGAAGATGTCGTTTGAGGAGTTAGCAAAAATAACGGACAACCGGGCCGAGATGTTTTCCTTTTCTGATACAGAACGTTCAGAGATTCTTAAACAAGTGTCAGCAGAGTTCGCGCGATCCTCAGCACGTATGCATGCAGGTGCGTGAACCCCCAAACGACCTGTACGTTTGGATACGTCCATGGTCGTGAAGGGGTTAAGCATGTAAATTCCAAAAAGTCAAAGTCAGAGCAAGTAGGACCCTTAAAAACCTGTGATGGGGGGCTGGTCACTGGTGACCAAGAGAAGGCAGAGGAACTAAATAGGTTCTTCAGCTCAGTATATACTATCAATGAGATAGTAGTTGATGGGGGTTGGCCAAGTGCAGATGTAGGTGGTGGCAGTACTGTTAATACATCATTTGCTATAATTAATTGGCTCAGTGTAGAAAAAGTCAAAGCCAAGTTAAATAAACTGAATGTGAACAAGGCTCCAGGCCCTGATGGCATTCACCCAAGAGTTCTTAAAGAGCTCAGCTTGGTTATCAGTGTGCCCCTGTACATGATATTTAGAGATTCCCTGGTGACTGGTATAGTACCAGGAGACTGGCGCAAGGCAAATGTAGTTCCCATCTTCAAAAAAGGTTTCAAGTTTTGCCCAGGTAATTATAGACCAGTAGAGCGGGGCCTGACTGCCGAGGAGAGTGGACGCACGGCAAAGGAGCTCCCGCTGAGACCCAGCTAAATCCCTGGATATCCTGCTATTATCCTGCCACATACCTGCCTGGAAGAAAGGGGGACGAGGAGGATTGCCGTTCCTGCGATCCGGCTGACATTTGGTGTCCGTGCGACCCTTGTTCCTGCGGCTGCTGCAGCTGCGTCTGAGACCGGGCGCTGCGGCCCGCTGGCGCCAGAGACCGCGTGGAGACCCGTCCGCAGTACTGCGAGCACCTCCGCCTCTCTCGGCCTCCAGCTGGAGGCGAGCCGGTGACGTCGCGCCTCTGGTGTCTGCCGCTCCGTGAGCCGCTCGCACGCGCTGGAACCCGCGCACCTCGCCGGCTGCCGAACGGCATTGCGTCCCTGAGCCTGATTGCAGCGGAGGATCCGGAGGGGCACTTGGGCTGACGCCCTGAAGGTACAGGGGATACAAGCCCCATAGTGATCATACTACCCAGTAGGCAGATACCTGTGAGGACCCCCTATACGGGACTGTGAGGCGGACAGTGCGTGGGAAACCCGCCTTGGGGCAGGCCATATTCCTCCTGGGTGCAGGGATCAGGCGGAGCCGCCATCTTCCCCTGTGAGCTGGAGAGCACGTGGCGCCGCCATCTTGTGGTTCACCCCCACAGGCTTGATTGCAGCAACGGACATAGTAGCCCGATACCCTAATACTTTTTGCCTGGGGGCAACCCTGAGGATTATTGGCTCCAGTTATATGCTGGTTAACCCAAAGCACGCCAACATTTGTGAACCTGGATGCTGAGCCTCACCATTACCTCTATGTAAATACTGCTAAACAGCTCCATATGCATGGTCTATGTCTCCACCTAGTGGTCAGATGGTAGCAAGACAGTGACTAACTGCAGCTGGTACAATATTCAATATCACATCACTGCACCGCCACCTTGGCAGATGTCTCCGGTTCTAACGGACTTGTGCCCCTAACTGCTCGTGTGGTTACCAGCGAGAAGCCCACTTGTGTACATGTAGCCCCCTGCCGCCAGCATACTTGGCTACTGTACAATGTCTCAACTCTCTGGATGTTACTAAAGTGATTGAGCTGTGGTGCAGGTCGTGCAGCGCTGTCTATAGGAGAGATTGTTTCGTTTGTTTTAGACCCTCTATTCTCTTTCATTAACATTAACACCGAGGCTGTGGAGAAGCTGGCTGGCTTCCGCAGAACGGGCCCTCGTGAGGGCCATAATCATCCCTCTTCTTCCCCAAACACTCCTGCCAAGGAACAACCGACCACCTCACATGAGACTTCCAGCCTGGACACTCAGAAAGTATTGGAAGCTATCCACACTTGTCAAACCACGTTATCTACTAGAATCGATGAGATCAAAGTAGACATCTCTTTGCTTCGACAAGATGCGCAGGTTCTACGGGAGAGAGTAACGGAGGTGGAGCAGAGAGTGAGTGACCTGGAAGATAGGGCTACCCCGCTGGATGCCACGGTCTCTGAAGTTACCGCCCAAGTCCAAAAGTTGCGCCAACAAGTTGATGATCAGGAGAATCGTCTCAGGAGGTGCAATTTGCGATTTATTGGTCTCCCGGAGGGGACGGAGGGATCCCGGCCAGAGGCTTTCCTTGAGACTCTCTTAATTAACACCTTTAGCAGAGACAGCTTTTCTGTAATGTTTGCTATTGAACGGGCCCACCGTATCCTACCAAAGCCACCTCCACCTGGCGCTCCTCCCCGAACTTTTATTGCAAAGTTCCTAAACTACCGAGATCGCGACACTTTGCTCCGCCTTCTTCGCGAGAAAGGCCCGATCCCATATGATAACGTACAGATCCACGTGTATCCTGATTTCTCCCTAGAAATTCAGCGTAAAAGAGCCCAGTTCATCTCAGCTAAGGCCAAACTCCGTGAACGGGGGCTGAAGTACGCTATGCTGTACCCTGCCAGACTTCGCGTACAAGTGGGGGACAGAACCCACTTGTTTGATAATCCCGTGGATGCCCAAGACTGGATGGACAAACACCCGGAGATCAATTTGCGGAGACCTAATTGATCCTTCAGAGATTGGCTCAGAGCCTTTATGCTAGTGCTTCTGTCCGCTGTGTTCCACTGATGTGTGAGCCTAATTGAGCACAGCTACTGATGATGACTGTTATGGCTGCTCCTTTCTAGGTCTTTGGGACTTACTCTGCTGATATTGCCGCGAATTGTGGAACACTTAAGGTCATGACCACATTCTTTTGTATGCGTAAAACTGCACTTACTTGAAGGACATGCTCCCTCCCTTCCCCTTTTATTTTTCCTCTCCCCCCCCCTTTTTTTTTTCTCCTCTCCTCTCTTTCTTTCTTCTTCCCTCTCTCTTTCTTTACTCCCCTCTCCCTTTTATCCTTTTTGTCCTCTGTGCCTTGTAGAGTGGAATGAGAATCCGCTTCTTGGGGTATCTCTCCTAATACCCTGTGTAGACATCCTGGTGCGTGAGCGCTGCATGGCCGGCGCTGACGGCTCTCTTGCTATCTGTTGGGGCATACTTCTGCCCTAGTTTCGTTTTGCAACTGTTATGGTTCGGGTTATGCATCCAAGAATTGGGAGGTGGATGCGGGGTGGGGGGTTGGGTTATTTGTTCTTAGGCTATCTGGTCTTGATTTATTGTGTGTGTGCAGAGGTGGATTATAGTGGTACTTGGGAGACTCTAGAAGGTACTGAAAGTCACGAATGGTTACTCCTGACCTCATTGTCGCTACATGTTTCATGGCTCCTATAACAATACTCTCTTGGAACGTGAGGGGGCTCAACGACCTGCTTAAACGAAACCTAGTGATGAGGTCCATTAAATCCTATAGGGCGGACATTACATGCCTACAGGAAACCCACTTGGTTGGTCCAAAATCCCACTCTCTCCGTAAACCATGGGTGGGATGGATATACCATTCTGAGTGCTCCTCCCATGCAAGGGGCGTGTCTGTTTTCATAGTTTCATAGTTTGTAAGGCTAAAAAAAGACAAGTCATCTAGTTCAGCCTGTTGTGCTAAGGTGTTGATCCAGAGGAAGGCAAAAACCCCCAATGAGGTAGAAGCCAATTGTCCTCATTTTAGGGAAAAATTCCTTCCTGACTCCAATCTGGCAATCAGAAAAATCCCTGGATCAATGAACCCTCTCCTGAATCCTAGTCACTGTAACTTGTTATATTATTACGCTCCAGAAATGCATCCAAACCCTTTTTGAACTCGGTTATTGAATTCACCATGACCAGTCCCTCTGGCAGAGAATTCCATAGTCTCACTGCTCTTACAGTAAAGAATCCCTTTCTATGTTTTAATACGCAAAACTGTGCTATTTAGCCTGGATACCATAGATATGCATAAACATGGGAGATACATCTTTATATATTGTTTTATAGAGAACAAGCCATTAATCCTGATTAATACATACTTCCCTCCTCCCTTTCAGCTGGAAATTGTCCATCTAGCGGTAGCCTTTATTTTGAGATGGCCTGGTGCTCCTGTGATGTGGGTGGGAGACTTTAACATGACTTGGGATGTATATCAAGATCGATTTAACTCAGGTGGGGCCCTTGGGTGTACAGAGTCTCCGTCTCCTCTTCAAATGGCGGTGGATGGGGTGGGTTTGGTGGAAGTCTGGCGAGCGCTCCATCACTCAGTTGCTCAGTACTCCTGTTTCTCACCGGGATATAATGCCCTGTCGAGGATAGATTTGGCCCTAGTTAATAGACAATTTCTGCCCTTTATCTTTACCTGCGAATACCTATCCCAATCGGTGTCAGACCACTCCCCCCTTGTGATGCGCTTGGCTTGGTCTGATCTAGTTAGGTCCAATGCCTGCCGTTTCAACCCATATTGGCTCATATTACTTCCGCCTTTTGCTTACTTCACTGCCAAGTGGTCAGAGTTCCTGACAATAAATGAACGCGACTCCTCTCTTCTTGGAGTGTGGGACGCGTTCAAGGCTTATGTTAGAGGGGAACTCTCTACTGCTGTAGCTGACCTCAAGCGTTCTTATGCATCTAAGGCTGACTCATTGGCTTTGGAGGTGGCAAATGCGGAGTTGGCATATGTTGGAAACCCAACCGAGGAGAATAGGTCTAGCTGGCTTGTTAAGCAAAAATTGTATTCACAATTGTTGCGGGATCGGGAGACCCGAACCTCCTTTTTCACTAGGCAATCGTTTTTTGAAATGGGAGAGCGCTGTGGTAAGCTCCTCGCTTGTATGGCAAAGCGGTCCCATGAACCTCCAGTCATTACAAATTTAGTGCAATCTGACGGGGTTAGAATCTCAAATCCTGTGCTTGTAGCGGAGGCCTTCCGCGCCTTTTATGCAGATTTATATAGCTCGCACATTAATGTCTCAGAAACAGAAATTTTGGAATATTTGGGAGATGTGGCTCTACCCTCTCTTAATGGGGAACAACAGGCAGGGCTGGACGCCCCTATTTCTCCTGAGGAAATACAGGCAGCAATCTTATCTTTTAAAAACGCTAAATCCCCGGGAACGGATGGGCTGCCCATAGAATTTTTCAAACAAGACCCAGAATATTTTAGTTCGCTACTGCTCAGGTTATACAATGAAGCAAATGACGCTTCATGTCTTCCAGCCTCGATGCGGGAGGCGCTAATTGTAGTGATTCCCAAGCCAGGTAGAGACCCCGGATTATGTTCCTCATATAGGCCAATTTCTTTGTTGCAAACGGACGTCAAAATATTGGCCAAAGTCTTGGCCATGCGCCTAAATTCAGTTATACTTTCCCTGATCCACGCTGACCAAACTGGGTTTATGCCTGGGAAACACACAGCCATGAACCTGCGTAGACTATTCATGAACATGCAGGCCCCACACACTAATATAGGCGCTCGAATACTGGTATCTTTGGATACAAACAAGGCTTTTGACTCTGTGGAATGGAGTTATTTGTGGCTGGTACTGCACAAATTTGGGTTCGGTCCCTCATTTATATCTTGGGTCAAGCGGCTATATTGTCAACCTATAGCTAAGATCAGGGTCAACGGCCTCATATCGGATGCTCTCTCTTTGAAAAGAGGTACTAGACAGGGATGCCCCCTATCCCCACTCTTGTTTGCACTGGCAATTGAGCCTTTAGCTGCCCGCATAAGAGCAGATCCGGGGGTGGTTGGATTCTCATTGGGGTCCTTACATGAAAAATGTAGTCTATATGCTGATGATGCTTTGCTGTACTTACAGGATGCTGATAGCTCACTTCCCAAAGCTTTAGCTGTAGTTACTACATTTGGGCAATACTCTGGCCTACAGATTAATGTAGATAAGTCCCATCTGCTGCCTTTAGACTCATTCGCCCCTTCGCGACAAGCTCTATCTTTGCCACTACAGTGGTCCTCTCAGATCACTTATCTGGGTATTAAGGTATCTAGATCCCTGGTTGAGTTCCGCGAGCTGAACATCACTCCACTTTTTATGTTCCTTCGCAATAAGACTCAGGCCTGGAGCAAACTTCCCCTGTCACTTATGGCCAGAATTAGTTTGGTGAAAATGATCCTCTTCCCCAAAATATTATATATCCTTATTCAATCCCCGATATACCTGGACTCGTCGGTATTTCGCTCGCTGAACTCCATTTTGATCTCTTTTATTTGGAACAGCGGTAGGGCTCGCCTTTCTCTACAGACCCTACAGCACCCTTGGGATATGGGGGGAACATCCTTTCCCGAATTGCGCATATACTACTGGGCAGCTCAGCTTTCACATTTGGCTAGATGGCACACGACTGACCGCTCCCGAGTCATGGAACTTTTAATTAAACCATGGGATGAGATGTTCCTACATCCTTTCCATCTCCTCTTTGTGGCCCATTCCCGACTCATACATCGTCGCCAGTGTCCTGCTATCCTTAAACAGAGCCTCTTGATTTGGAGACAAGTCAGAGAGCTTTATTATCGCACGGGGGTGGATGAATATACACCTCTTTGGGGCAACAATAACCTACAGGAGCTCCTTCACTTGGAAAGCTCTGTGTGGCAGAGAAGGGGGGTAGTGTATTTGTCACAATTGTATAAAGACCTAACCCTTAGGACATTCCAGGACCTGGCAGCTGAATACCATATTCCCAATGCATCCTTCTTTCACTATCTTCAGCTTCGACACGCCCTGCAGACATACTTCCCAAATAACCAGATAATCTTTCAGGAGTTCCCTATACCCCATGTGTTGCTATCTCCACCTCCACGGGGATTAATTACCTCCCTACATGCATTACTGTTGAGAAGAAAACTGGGAGCCCCATTCCAAACAAAGAAAACTACTTGGGAGGGAGATGTAGGGCCTATTGAGGATGACCAATGGACACTAGCATTAGAAGCCCCTAAATTGGTGTCTCCGAAGTATGGAGAGAGAGCGACACAACTGTATATCTTACATCGAGCGTACTATACTACATCCCGTCTCCATAAGTTTAAGCCGGAGTTCCCCGATATCTGCCCAAAATGTTCTTCTGCATCAGGCACATTCTTCCATTTGCTGTGGGCCTGCCCCAAGGTTCAGGGATATTGGCAGCAAGTCCTTAAGTTCCTGAATGATAGAATGGGCTGTCCTGTGCCTGATGACCCAAATTATAGACCAGTAAGTTTAACATCCGTTGTGGGAAAAATGTTTGAAGGGCTCATTAGGGACTATATACAGGAGTATGTTGATAAAACACAATATTATTAGTGATTGCCAGCATGGATTTACTAAGGACAGAAGCTGTCAGACCAATCTGATTTCTTTTTATGAAGAGGTGAGTAGAAGTCTGGACAGCGGGGCAGCTGTGGATATTGTGTTTTTAGAGTTTGCAAAGGCATTTGACACTGTCCCTCAAGCGTTTGTTGGGTAAATTAGAATCCATTGGGTTAGAGATAACAGTGTGTAATTGGATCAAAAACTGGCTGCTGGATCATACCCAGAGAGTGGTGGTAAATGACTCCTCCTCTGAGTGGTCCCCGGTTATGAGTGGTGGTAAATGACTCCTACTCTGAGTGGTCCCCGGTTGTGAGTGGTGGTAAATGACTCCTACTCTGAGTGGTCCCCGGTGGTGAGTGGTGGTAAATGACTCCTACTCTGGTTGGTCCCCTGTTGTGAGTGGTGGTAAATGACTCATACTCCGGGTGGTCCCTGGTTGTGAGTGGTGGTAAATGACTCCTATTCTGAGTGGTCCCTGGTTGTGAGTGGTGGTAAATGACTCCTATTCTGAGTGGTCCCCGGTGGTGAGTGGTGGTAAATGACTCCTATTCTGAGCGGTCCCCGGTTATGAGTGGTGGTAAATGACTCCTCCTCTGAGTGGTCCCTGGTTGTGAGTGGTGGTAAATGACTCCTACTCTGAGTGGTCCCCGGTTGTGAGTGGTGGTAAATGACTCCTACTCTGAGTGGTCCCCGGTTGTGAGTGGTGGTAAATGACTCCTACTCTGAGTGGTCCCTGGTTGTGAGTGGTGGTAAATGACTCCTACTCTGAGTGGTCCCCGGTTGTGAGTGGTGGTAAATGACTCATACTCTGAGTGGTCAACGGTTGTGAGTGGTGGTAAATGACTCCTACTCTGAGTGGTCCCCGGTTGTGAGTGGTGGTAAATGACTCCTACACTGAGTGGTCCCCGGTTGTGAGTGGTGGTAAATGACTCCTACTCTGAGTGGTCAACGGATGTGAGTGGTGGTAAATGACTCCTACTCTGAGTGGTCCCCGGTTATGAGTGGTGGTAAATGACTCCTACTCTGAGTGGTCCCCGGTTGTGAGTGGTGGTAAATGACTCCTACTCTGAGTGGTCCCCGGTTGTGAGTGGTGGCCACAGGGCTCAGTATTGGGTCCTCTCTTATTTAATGTATTTATTAATGATCTAGTGGAAGGGATCGATAGCACCATCTCGATTTTTGCAGATGACACCAAGCTATGCAGGGTAGTGCAATCTATGGAAGATGCATAAATTGCAACAGACCTGACACACTGAGTGCTTGGGGCCCCCCTTGCAAATGGGGGCAATGGGAAAAAGTAAAGTTTTCTGGGGGGAAAA